>JAGKTI010003971.1:34022-53444 GCA_018397915.1 Birgus latro | reverse complement strand
ACACACACACACACACACACACACACACACACACACACACACACACCTAACGAATTGTAACACTTGTCAAATGGAAAATCTACAGATCAGAAGTTTAAATTTCCGTACCTAAATAAAGGAAGTACCTTCACAGGGCTGCAGCAAAACTAATACAGCCAATTTTTAAAAGTTTCTCTTCGAAACTCATAGAATGTGAAATTATTTTATCAAAATGCCTACTTACGGCCAAAACTGAAACTGCTATGCAACAGCTGACATGTCAAATAGACTTTTCAAGCTGTGCAACTCTGTTACTTAAATGTCTTTTAGCTAAAATTGAAAATCGTCTAACTCATGCAAAAGCCGACGCAACTGCTTACATGTTTTATATAACCCTTTCACCCAAACCAAAATTCCCTGCCTTTCCTACACCCATCAACTCCATTACAATAAGTGTCATTTCCGTCTAAAAGTATTTTTTGTACTACATATGCAAGCCATTTCCTGGGGCCAGCAGCTATTTACAGCTAAGAAAATCTCTTAGGATAAAGATGCCTCACTATTTGAAATGATCTGCATTGTTTTATTAACAAATTTTGTATGAAAGTAAAAAAAACCTATGCTCAAAACAGTGTTTGACAAACAGGTAAATATTTCAGTCATCATCCTAACCAACCCACCTCATAACTTTAACTTTTATCTTAACCAACCAAACACTCACTGTAGGTGCTGCATGAATCAACTACTGTATACTCCTGAACTGCATGTGATATACTTCAAGAGGGATCCCGTGATCAGAAAAAATTCATTTACTTAATTACCTTCCAGTGCAATATGTCACACATTCAACTAGACTGAGGCAGAAACTTACAGTAGAGGCTTCCCCTCAAATGTGATAGCTACAGTACTGACCTACTAACATACAAACTTTAATACTGCTCCACTTTAAAAAAAACTACTGAGAAATTCCACAGGGACTCTGAAATTAACTTCAGAGCAAAATTTGTTATATTCCACTTATACTGTGCACCACGTTGCCATCCCACCACACGGCAAGTTTTGTTTACTTGTATTCGCTACAGAAATACGTCTTGTAAAATTTCCTGAACAGCTCTAGATATCTCGTATATTTTAGCCTGCCATGGAAGATTTTATTCACGAATTATTCAGTGTTTACAAATGGAAAAAAACAAGCTATCATAAGAATATTTAAGTTTGTTGTACGAAAGTGGTCTCTTGTGGCGTTATCTTCCTTTTACATTCCAATACTATACCAGCACGTACGTCAGACGCTCATATTCGGCAATACTGGCGTTTAGTTTTTCTAGTATGGCCCAAAGACAATGATGATGGCCAAAGTTTTAAGGAAGGCAAGAACTGGAAACACTGCTAATATACCTAAAGATAATCCACCTTTCTCCCTGTGCTTCAATATTTGTCTATAAATGTATTTCTACTTAAGTAACTATGGACTGCATGAGAATGCTAGAACAGTAAAAAGAATCTTTCCAAACTGGAAAAGGACAATATCCATTTACTGAATGATGCCTGGACTCCGTATTTAAACGACTGTCACAGGCAAAGAAAAACTCTCACAGGCAGAGGGATAAACAGTCTGTCACAGGCAGAGGGAAAAAGTCAGTCAGTCACAAGCAGAGGGGGAAAAGTCCGTCAATCACAGGCAGAGGGAGAAACAGTCAGTCACAGGCAGAGGGAGAAACACGAATTATTTCAAAATGATATGTACTAATTCAACTCAAATAGCACCTATTAGCGATTTATTCTTGGTTTTATTTTTGCTGCCACCAGGCAATTTTACAACTTAGGAAGGACCTATAGCTATGATGTTTGAAGGATTTATGTAAGAGGACAGTAAGGTATATGCATAAATAACTGAGGAAGCTAAGTGTTAATGCTTAAAAGTACTAATGAAACTCAGATATGCACAAATCTGCGTAAAAGCTGAAGTTTTACTATCACAACACTGCTGAATACGAGGTGTTAGGGACTTTCCTTTTAATTGCTGGGAACTCAAGCAGATTCTGGTTTAACCTGTAGAATAAACTGCTAAGGAAGAGGTATTACAGAGATCTCACTTGTTTTAATTCACACCTGCCAACACCCAATGAATTTATCTAGCTTTGCGGATATTTTCTTCACTCAAAGGATAACAATGGCTATATTACTTTTGTTCCAAGCCTCCAAAGCTCATTCAAACATTGAAAAGTTAGGAATGAAACAAGGCAGAAGGGGTGACTGATAATTTCGAAGGCTATGATTGTTAGCACTGCCAGTTTAACTGCTACGTACCTACTGCAGTTAGCATTGCCAGTTTCACTGCTACATATACCTACTGCAGATACTCTCACTTTGAAACAGTGAGTTTTAAACAACATTCTGCAAAATTCTTGACACTTTAGCTTCCTCAGCTATTGACGCACAGGTTTTAGTGCATTTTGTCTGACACCTATTGAGGCAAGTTTTGCAGGCAAGTGACAATTAGCAAAAGCTAGTACCATGGCAAGACTTCAAGAAAATTACACAAAATTTATAGCATTCTCCACTAAGCCCACCAATAGTCATTTAAACTGGCTGGGTATCTATGTGATTAAGTATAACATATGTACGTACCATTTTAGTATCCAGATGAGATGCTACCCCATATCAAAGGTGGTGGTGGTGGTGGC
The DNA here is from genome assembly GCA_018397915.1 of Birgus latro. NCBI lineage: Eukaryota > Metazoa > Arthropoda > Malacostraca > Decapoda > Coenobitidae > Birgus > Birgus latro. Next base: position 50,778 of record JAGKTI010003971.1, on the reverse strand, counting down.
AAGGGTGGCCTCCTCTGCTATCAAGCTGTCCCTGCTCAAACAGCCCTGAAATACAAATACAAGTATGCTCTAGAACTCACTAACCCTTTAACAATAACGACAATGCTACCTCATTTATGCTGAAGGACATATGGCTGCATCTAACCCATCCATCTCAAGGAGTATCAGTTACGGTAATTTTTGCTATACAGTTATGTACCCATCCCTCAAAGGATGGATAGTGGACTGCAGAAAGGTAATTTCTGCCTCAAGTCGATTCACGAGCAGATATGCATGAACCCACAACTGAGTTAAGGGCTCTAGTAAACAAGTTTCTCTGAAAATATATAAAAATTTGTACAGTAACAAATGCATCTACTCTTAAACTGTATAATGCTAAATCCCTCTTCAAATTAAGCTAATGCAAAAACTGAACAATCTAGTGATAATCTTAATTTTCTTCATCCCAATCTTTTCCACCTAATGATGGGATAAGGTGGGTGCAAAAAGCAAGGACAGAAAAAACTAAGGGGAGTAGTTATATCTAGAACATCTCGGTCTCTTTATCCACCGATTGATGGGACGAGGCACGGTGCAGAAAGAGGGAGAATTGTCCAACATTTCCTTCATACGTTCATTTATATTTGTTCCAAGATGCTTGCATACATCGGCCAAGGTCACCTAATGGCAGCTTTCCACGCTGCTTGATCTCCAGCAGCTTCTTTATTCAGCCCCTTATCCCTGGTCACACTATGACCAACCCAGGTCTTTCAGCCTTCCTCTTGCAACTCTACGCTCAACAACACATCTCACCTTCTGCACTCGAGTTGTCACGCTCCATCCTCTCCACATTCCCAAACCATTTCAATCTATCCCTTTTCATCCAAACATTAACACATTCAGGTCCCATCCTTCCTCCCAAACCATCCCAATCTACCACTTCAGTCTATCCGTTCTTTTCAGCTCTACCCTCAACACTCACTCCTCTCACACACTGCACCCAGCTGTCATTCTCCATCCTCTCCACATTTCCAAACCATCTCAATCTACCGCTTCCTCCCAACTCTACCCTCATCGGTCACATCTCACCCTCCACAATTGTCTTCCATCCTCTTCACACGACCAGTGAAATGGACCACATTAAATTTCTATTTTACTGCACCTGCTAGTTTATTTTACCTCTGCTCTCAACCAAATTGGATGAAACAGGTCTTAAAGTTCCTATCACAATAGTTCTCTATTTCTTGCATGGTCTATTGTATATTCTGTTCACTTCCTCTAACAACAGTATGTGAATGATGATGATTATGCAACTCAAAGAAATAGTGGTATTCTGGCATTTAGCTACATTAAACTACAAAAGAACAAAATAACATTAGCAAAAAAAAAAAAATAGTTTCTTAACCGTGAGATAAATTGTCTTCCCACTAGAAAATTCTTACCTAATGGAACTGGTCTACTCCCACAACTTCAGGACGTAACTGACTACACAAAATTTCATTAACTTCATAGTTACGGACGTTGGCTATCCTTGGTTTCTATAACCAGTCTTTTCACTGAACAGAACTATGGGTAACACTTCCACATCAACCCTGTGTGATTGCTTGAATCCAGTTATCACCAGACACCTTAATCCCGTCGAGGGTGCCTACAAACTGCCTCCACATTGTCCTGTCCTCTACCATTTGGCTCCCCTCCCTCCAATTCACACATCCCTCCACCCTCCACTCCATCCCTCCACCTCATCCCTGGTTATAATGTAGGAATGAGAGTCCTTGGGAAATTTAGCCTTCTATAATTACCTGACTAACTGCTGAAAATGCTTAGGGAAGTTATAAGGTTAATTCAATTGCATTACAATACTTATCTGAAACTTCTACCACTCCAAGCAGTCAAGGCCCCTCGTTACTTGAGTTCTCCAGGGAGTCTCCCATCTCTCCACGAACCAAAATCAAGCTGCCCTTTCTCTCGAACAAGACTATCTTGATACATCGGTTTTCACCCACACGAACCTACGGCCACCACAGGAACACCACTGCAACGATTACTGAAGTAGGCAAATATGCGGAAGAAAACACTAGTACTTCTACCTTCTACTTGCCCAAGATTTTTCCATATGCAGTTCATTTCACATAGTTCGGTGACAAAAGATACGGTAATACTACAGCTAGTTTTCCTTTCCACAGCACTTCGTGATCATATTCTAGTACCGTAGTGTATTCATCTACTGTTACAACTCAAAATTCAAGATGTTGATAAACTTTAGACCAAGTTAAAGTGAAGAGCATAGCATCATATTCGAACAAATTTTTGTTACAGCTAAGTACCGGTATTCAAAGTAGTCGTCGTCGCTTTAAGATATCCTATGGACGGATTTTGTCAATGGGTCACCCCCCACAAAACTACGAAGATGTGGTTTCAAGGGCTTTAATGAGCCGTAGGTATGAGTTAGGAATGAGTCCATGGTTACTAAACTGTTTTTACTCTAACGAGCTAAAATTTCTCTCCATCTTGAGTGCCAAGTTGTAATACTTAATACGAGAATATATTTTTCAAGTGTTATGGGAAGAAAGCAGAGCCATACCATTGTCTTTCAAAGAGCTATGTGAAATTCGATATGTTACGACAGAACGAAAATCTGGGACAAGTTATTGTGAAACACCTATAGTCAAAATTACTCTTACTGTCTGACTACACTTGGACATAAAATGACAAAAGGGGCTGGGATCACTTACATGACATGCTATATATGATTTATAGAATTTGTGAAAAACTAATAAAACTACGCCTTCCAGAAAAGCCATATGGATGAAGCAGGCATATAATAATAAAATGAAAAGGCTTTAGCATACTCACTATATTTGTAACCAGTTAAAAGCTCCCTCCAGTGATGGCTGTGGTTGCGCTATATATAATAGTATAGTGGTGGCGATGGTGGTGGCAGAACTGGTAGCTGTGTGGTAGTTGTGGTGGTGGTAGCAGCGAAATGTCTTGAAACCGGAAAGGATGGCCACAAATTATTCGCCTCCACCTCATGCTGTTTTTCGCCATCATGCTAAAAAAGGAAAAAAAATCCTTATAAGCCATTAAAAAAAATGAAAAATTCCTTACCCAAAACTTAAACCGCCCCCCCCCACAAAACACACACACACACACACACACACATTTCCCAAACAGGGCAATTGATCAGTGGAATGCACTATCGAATGAAACAGTATGCCAAAACAATTCATAAATTTGAGGATATGTATGGTATGTGATTTAATAAACGGGACAGTACGAGCTTGACTCATTCCTGTTAAAATACAATTAGATAACAATTAGGTAGGTAAGAACACACACACCTCCAATCACAGATCGCAGAGCTTTATTGCGCCTCTGTTGTCCGTTATTGCGATTTCAATGATCTGCGTATTCCTAAAACTACTCAGAAATGTTTACAAGCTAAATTTGTTACCCTCATAAACTCAAATTAATGGAAAGAAAAGGGAAAAATATCTTACCAAAATCGTCGACAACCTTCACGAGTCTCATTTCTAGCCAGACTGACCAAGAGCCAGAGAATTCCACCCCCTCCCAATTTTTCTCTCCACTTGTTCCCTCCCCCCCCCCCCCCCCCCCACCAATTCTCCCCCTCCACTAACTATAGTCTGTTTCCGCCACCTTCTTCCCTTCACACTCCTACCTCCCCTCCTTTCATCCATCCCCCTCCTTTTATTTATTTTTTCTTTTTCCTCAGTTTTCCTTCCCCCTCCTTGTCTTCCACCTTTTACCTTTCTTCTTCCCTCCATTCCTCCCTGAAAAGCACGCTTCTTTCATCCCCCCTTACTGACTCCCTCCTTCCCCCTTACCTCTTCTCTACCCTCCATACCCCCCCTTACCTCCTCTCCCCCCTCCCTCATCCCCATACCCTCTACCTTCCCCTTTCCTCCTTCCTCCCCTCCATACCCCCATCCCTCTCCTCCTGCCTCCTCTTCAACCGCTCCTCCTTTCCCCCATATCGTTCTTCCAATCTCTGGTTTTTTATAACAGTCGATATGTTACAGACATATTTACACACACACTGTCTATGGGATGATGATGATTACACCAATATTAATGGTTGTGCGATCTCAAACAGGATTATCACCACTGTAATGATTACCACCAACCACCAGCTGGCACCATCAGTACCTCCACCACCAGCAACTACCACCACCCCAGCAACTACCACCATTACCACCATCCCAGCAACTACCACCATTACCACCACCCCAGCAACTACCACAGCTACCTCCACCGCCAACTACCACGATTACCACCACCACCACGAACTACCACCATTACTTCAACCATTACCATCACCACCACCAACTACCACCATCACCATTACCACCACCAACTACCACCATCACCACCAACTACCACCATTACCATCACCACCACCAACTACTGTACCACCATTACCATCCTTAATTACAACCACCACCAACTACCACCATCATTACCATAACTCCATCACTCCAAAATGGATTAGTACTAAGTATTGGGTAATTTTTTACACACACACACGTACATAAGTTCACGACACGGCCATATTCATAAACATTCCCTTCTCTTGTAGAGGCATGGGGATTTTTTTTTTTTTTTTTTTTACGTGTTCGACTCTGGGCAAAGGCTTCAGTGCCCATCCCAAGGCCCAGTTGTCGTCCTACACATCTCCACATGTCACCACTTCGGCGCTAACACCCACCGTTCATACTGAATACATGCTAAGGCTGTCTCATACAGGACTGGTGTACTGGTATTAGCGGGGGGGACTAACCCTCCGCCAAACCACTTGCTGACACGTAGGGAACACGTATGGGTTGGTTATATGGTAACCACCCAGCGTTGTAAACAGTTTCCTGGCTTAAAAGAAACCATTAGGCTTGTCACTCAATGTAAGCCACCTGAAAAGGAAGAATAATAAAATGTGAATGGAAAGATGGGAGAAATAGGAAGACAGGAGGGCAGGCACGGGGAAAAAAAATGATAAAGGTGAAGGAAGTTGGCAGCACATCGAGTGAGTGGATGATGGTCCCCACCACCTACGATGCATAAATTACTGTAAATAATCTGTAAAACTTACTTTAAAAGGGAAGAAACAGTTTCCTGTATATCAATAATTAATTATAGTTCTGTTTTGGCCTCCAGGGGCATCCCATTTATGGTCTTAACGCAAAAGCCTGTTCAGCAAGGTCTGCCTTAACTTCGGCCTTGACCTTGTGGTTTTCTAAAAGCCTTGGCTTCAACCTTCAGCCCCATGCCTGCTCAGGCGTATGTGTGTGTGGGGGGGGGGGAGTATGGTTAATGATATCAGTTCTACAAAAGCCACTTACAGACTAACACAGACAAACATAACCATTAAAACACTTCCACTTTTACATGCATCACTTTTCCTACAGAAATCCTTTTCCCATTCACACTTCACCAGCATGGAAAAGGTAACTTCTGGCTATCACTCTCCTTTTGAGGAGAAGGTCCAGCCCTGCACTGGACTTAATATGAACCGATACACATATAAACAACTGATCCAAGGCATGCGCACGGGGGAGGTTAGAGGTTAACTCCTCCATTTGGAAAGAATGAAAATACTGTAATACTAAAAAAGCAACTAATTAAATTAATTAAATCCTGTTATGAATTTTACGTGATAGGAAAACAACAGAAAAAGTTAAAAAGTTCTACAAATTTCAAGGGGCAGCTGGGGTTTATTGCTCACGTAATGCCACTCAGGGATGAGTCAGGCTGGTCACTCACCTTAACAAGACCAACATGCCTAGCCCCGGGCTCCTACGCTCCTCATGGGGCAACACAGGATTAGATGATGAATGATTGAAATAAAGTGAATAAACTGTTACGAATTTTTTTTCTAACCCCCCTCCCCCTTTCAAAAATCCTGCACACGGTCCTGAAATGATCATAGGGCTAGGGACTCCCAGCCACCATCACCCTCTCCATTTCAGACTCCTCTCTGATATGCAAGATACAGTAGAGTACAGTATTATTCTTTCCACCCAAACCTCGGCGTACGCACTGTGAGTGAAATTACATACAAATGATAATACAAATTAGGGGAGACTGGAATATCAGCATTAAAGGTAGCACTGGAACTTAGTTACACAATCTTTTCGTAATTTATTGTGGCCTTAATTGCAAAAAAGGACATCAAGAGAACACATAATGAGGACATACCTTTTCATATGTTTTATAATCATTTTCAAAAGTTTACATAATTGGGAAACTGAACATATACAGTAATTAAATAATTACCTATCTTATTAGACATAGATATGTAAGTTGTTAAACTACCTGACAGAACAGAAGGGATAATGTCTAGGAAGATCCTGCCTTCCCTCTCTTTATGATCAATCTGGTTTATTAATCATATTACTGGTATATATATTCAAATTTAAATATTTATTTTAAGATTCATATACAGTCAGGTCTCGCTGTACGACAGGGTTGCATCACGTGAAAACCTATTGCATTATGATTTATCATATAGTGATGTCAAAATAACATGGAGGGTGCCCTCGACCACGAGACCTAAAATGCCCCCAAAAATCTCTGCCATCCACCTGAAGTGTCCTAGGCCAGTCTAAGTCATCACCATGGGTTCCCCTGAGGCTGGGGGACAGCTGGAAGGCCTGGATGAACACTCCATGTTCTCAGGAGGAGGTGAGGAGAAATGGGAAGAGCAATGCAGTGAGGATATGGGATGAGGATGATGCAGACATGAAGAAGGCAGGTGAAGCAGGACATAGCAGTCACACATCACTCGTTCATGGCCTTGGCTCTTCCTTGGTGCTGCTGGCAGGGGAGAAGAAGGTGATGAGGTGATTATGGTCTGCCTTGTTCCTAGCTGCCATGAGCTCCCTGTATGCCTTCAAGTGTTATTTGATGCCATGTGTTGATGTGTCACTCCTCTCTGGGTTTGGGTCCTTGTCCAGTATTAATGCAATGCCCTTGTTCATTATCACATGGAACTCCTTCAAGGTTTTAATATACAGAAAACAAAAGGTGCTCCTCACCACTTTCCTCTACTTCCGCCACTCGTTTCCTGAGCTCAGTGAGTTCTGCAGACAATTGCACAGTGTGGCCGTCCAGGACCTCTTGCACATAATTCACACTGACTTCATCAAATTTTGCCTCATACAAAAGCTCAAGGATGTCTCGACAGAACCCCATGAAGGTATACACAGACAGTGTTCAATGTGCTCACTGGCACCTCCTTCCACACCACTCTTAAACTGTTGATGGTGTGCTTGATGTTGAAATTCTTCCAAAAGTGCAGCGCTGCTCTGCTCACCCCAGAGTCATTTGCCCTCTGCATCTGCTCCATGGTGCAGCGGCGGTAGTACACCTTGAAGGTTGCAATGACATTCTGAACCATTAGCTGGAGAAGTGATGTGTTAGGAGGCAGGTGCACCACTTTGTTGTTATCCACCCAGTTCACCATACACTCAGGGTGGCTCAGGGAACTGTCAACAAGCAGGAGGAAATGGCTGGCAAGGATGCTCCTGCTGGTATAGTAATGCAGGCAAGGTGACAGTTACCCTGCAATGTATGACCAGCAGAGTGTGAAGGTCAGCCAGGCCCTGGGGTTACTCCTCCAAAAAACTCTATGGTTTTCCTTTGTGAATCCTGCCAGCACTCAGCTCTCTCAGTGGTACATTACAAGCAGCTTGAGCTTCTGGTCCTCCTCTGCACTGGCAACGAGGAGGAGGGGAGGGCAGTCCTTGAACCCTGGCACACACCATTCTTCCCCACTGATATATGTCTTCCTTGATATCTGTCACCAAAACAGGCCCATTTTGTAAAAATTTAAGAACTGCTTTGGAGAGTATCCCCCCTCCTCTATAACTACCATCAGCTGTGCTGGGAAAACCTCAGCTGCCACTTGGCCTGTGCTAGCAGCCTAATTACCATGCATAGTCACATGTTTAAGGTCAGCACGGGCCTTCAACTGCTCAAACCAACCCGTGCTGGCCTCCATAACTTCCTTATCCTTAAGGTATTTCCACAGATCGTGAACCTTACTGTAGATGGAGATGTGAAGAAGAAGGCTACCTTGCTCGGTTCAGATCATTAACTGACAGACTCAAGAGGTGCCCCATCTCCTCCATGACAGGCTCCTTGCTCTTGTTAGACGTTTTGTGGTCAGGGAAGGCACATTCTGCAACACCGTAATTATAGCATCCCATTTTTTAATGACCAACAAGACTGCGGACTGGGGTGACTTTAGGGCGTCAGCTATCTTACTTGTGCCCTGCCCCTCCTTATGGTTTAACAATGTCTGATTTCACGTCAAGGGAATGGTGACATCCTGCCCTTTTAGCCTTCCCCTCAGCAGTATCAGTAGCACCACATTTTAAATGAGCTTAACATCAGACGTGGTTTCCAAGTTCAGCGTTTCACCTGATTCACTCTCCATTTCTACTGACACAATGGTCATATGCAAGCAAGAAAGTTAAGTAACTCGGAGAACATGAGGGCAACACATGCACAGGACATGTGAGCGAGTCAGACTCATGGGCGTGTGAGACTCAAAGAGTTGGTGCGAAGGCCACTGCCTGTGTAGAACCGAGATGGGGGTCACTGGGCAGCCATGTTGGCTCAGACACCTGACTACCAGCTTGCACGCGTGCATCACCAAGTCTGCATGAGATTCTTGGAGGCAGCTGTCACAAATATCATTCTAGTGAAATCACAACCAATTTTTAAACATTATTCTGAAAAAAGGGTACAACTTTTGAATTATCACTGTAGCAATATATCATACCGTGAACAGTTCTATGATGAGACCAGACTGTACAGTAGAAATTGTGGTTTTCATGTAAACTATCATTATATGGGTGACAACATCATATTACAGTTACTGTTGACTGATTTGTGTGGCCATTTTGAATGAAGCACAACTGGTTTAAGTTAATGATGCTGTCCCCGCCTTCAACGTTGTAGATGAACAGCACATGGATATTAAGCGTAGAAACCCCAGAAGAAGGTGGCACCAATGAGGACAAACATGGCCATTCCACTGACAATGCTGCAAAGACAGTAGTAAAACAAGTATGATTTATACTGTACTGATATATTGTTTTCTTTGCTCCTATAATTGGCTATTCCAGTACAGTACCTACAAGCAACTGGGGCTGCCACTGAATGCCACAGGTAAGTATGATGGTAGTTCTGAGCACCCAGATTATACAGTTTTGGCCTTAACCCCTCCAATCCAATGGCATTACATTTATGTTTAGAGACCACTGACCATGCTCGTATGTGTTGGTATTATTACATGATAATTCTCTCCATGTGTTGCAATCTTAAATCATTTTCCTACTCCATTTCTTATTCCATCATGGCATTCTGCATGCAGGACTTCATCTCATGCCTTCCTCAGTCTTCCTTGAAGCATTTAATTCTCCACAATCATACCTGTGTTTTTCCTCAGCCGGTCATTTTCCCCCTTCCTCTCAACATATCCAAACCATCCTATCCCACCAGTTCACATTACTTGTTTATTATCTCTTAGGCCAGATCTCTCTCACAATGCACTAGTTATTCTCTGTTCTATAATTCTGTGATGTTCAACTCATCCATCTCAACCTAATAATTTCTGTGTGTTCCAATCTGCTGGTACCTCCTTACATCACTGGCAAAGTGTCATATGTTTTGTGAAGAGTACCCTTAACTTAGATTAAGACTCATTAGTCAGGAGAGGCAACAGTGCCCTAAACTTCTTATATCCAGTTCTCATTCTAGCAGGGGAAATTACTTCACCTCCAGCAGTCAGCACGTTCCCCCACGTAACAGAACCCTTCCACACACTGTTGTTGTCACACCAAACCACTTTCCATTCTGTCAGCAACAGCTTGAGCACCCTTACATACTGCATAGTGAAAATTTCTCATATCATGCAGTCTACCTCTAACTGTTTCAAATACCACTGTATCTCATTTGGATCCATCTATTACATGTGGTACACAAAACAGAATTCCTCCCCTCTCTTTATATACAGCACGGGGCCACACACCCTGTTCCACAATACTGCCACTCTATTTGTTTTATTAGTTGGGTATCAACTTCCAGTTTCTTGTTTCCATACCATCCCTTCACCTCTTATACCTCTCACTGACTTCCTAAATACTTTCAGCATCTCAAGACTTTTTTATTCAGCTTAAAGAAAGGTTTTTCAAACAGAAGAGGTTAGGTAAGCCTATCATTTGGTTTTGTTTTGTTTTCATATTTATCATCATAGTAGGGGTCTCTTGATGACATACACATATTTTTCAATTACAATCATGGTAATCATGTGTGATTTCCAGCCTACACTCACAGGCCTTCCACACATATGCTAAGGCATGATGAGTTGGCTGGGGGTGGGTTACTTCTACAGTGGCAAAAAATTATGTTCCTTGACCCTACAGATCAACAGCCATTCAGGATCACTAAATTACAGCTTGACTGTATACAGTAAAGCTGCCTGCTCATGTCAGGCATATGCAAGCCAGCAGCTACAATACATACATACCATACATGCATAAATTAGTCTCTGCATTAGCTCACTCCCCTTTTACTTGCCTCATACAACACAGGAGGACTGCAGGCTGAAGTTACCTTGCTCTTAAAGTTCATCATCCCCATTTTGGTGGACAGAGGGGGAGCTGAGGGATATATGCATAAATGCATAGTGAAATTATCTTTTTTAGTGCCACCATGGGAAAGGGTCCCTCTCCATTCCCAGCCCTCTAACTATTTAACATCCTGTATTTCAAAAGTTTTCGAGCCAATTTTTAACAGAAAAATTTTAAAGCATCTTTCCTCTCACAACCTTCTTTCTGATCATCAGTATGGGTTCTGCCAGGGATGCTCCACTGGCAATCTTCTCACCTACCTTTCAGACTCCTGGTCATCCTCCTTTCAGGACTTTGGTGAAAGTTTTGCCATTGCACTTGACATCTCAAAGGCTTTTGATTGAGTCTGGCTTAAATCTTTAATTTCCAAACTGACCTCCTATGCTCCTCTGTGGGGTGACATAGGATTGGATAATGAATGAATGGACTTCTTATGGTTTCTTCCATTCTATCTGTGTCTTCATCTCTAGCTTCCTTTCTGGCTGTTCTATAGCTGCTGTCGTAGACAGCCACCATTCTTCTCCTACAGCTATCAATAGTGGTGTTCCTCAAGGCTCTGTCCTATCACCAACTCTCTTCCTTTTATACATCAATGACATTCTAAGCTGTACATCTAACCCTATCCACTCATATGCTGATGACGCCACCCTTCACCTTTCCATTCATTTCCCACAGCGTACATTTCAGCTGCTGCTTCAACAAACAAGGGATGAGGCTATGGCACATGTAATGTCTGACTTGGCTCATATCTCTGATCGGGGTAAATGTAATCTTGTTTTTTAATGCATCAAAAACTCAGTTCTTACATCTATCAATCTGACAAATTCTTCCACAAGAGTACCCTCTAATTTTTAACAATTTCCAGCTTTATCCTACATCATCTTTAAATATACTTGGGGATTCAGTCCCTCAGGATTTTCCTTAGAAAGAACATATTAGCACTCTTACAAAATCTACTTCCAAGAAATTAGGTGTGCTAAGCTGACTCTGTGCCTTCTTTACCCCTGCACAGTTGTTGACTTTTACACACAGGTTTTATTCGCCCCTGTGTAGAGTACAACTCTCATGTGTGGGGAGGCTCCCCACATACAGCTCTTTTCAACAAGGTGGAGTCAAAGGTTTTTTGTCTCATTAACTCTCCTCCTCTTACTGTCTCTCTTCTACCTCTGTCTCTGCTACACTGTTGCATCTTTATCTCTTTTCTATTGCTACTTCAATGGTCACTGCTCCTCTGAACTGTCTGCTTGCATCCCTTCACCACTACAATGGGCACGTAATGCCCATCTACCAACAAACTCTCATCCCTTTCTGTCCTCTCTAATGCAAGAGTTAACCAATACTCCCAGTCTGTCATATATGCAACACGACAGCTCTGGAAATGTCTTCCTCTGTCTATATTTCCTACAGCCTATGATCTCCAGTCTTTCAAATACAGTGTGTCCAAGCATCTTGAAATGTATGGATCTTGAATTTAGCTCTCTGTTACCTTGTTTTTGTTTTTCTTGGAGGGAACGGTTTGCGGGCTCCTGGCCTTTGGTTCCTTCTTCCTTGCATTATTTAAAAAAAAAAAAAAATACAGGCAGTACATAGGTAACACAGAAACAGCCAATCTCATTCAAACCCTCTGAGGTGTAGGGAACTGAGACTAGGCTACTGTAGTCCAGTACATTTAAGGGTAGAAGGACTGCCTTTTTCTTTTCATGGCATTACATGATTTAAAAAGTTCTAATCACCACCTGGGAATCAAACTTCTGCAAGACAGTCACTTTGAATGGGGGATTCTAACCATCAGACTGGAAGGTACCCACAAATTAAGCATAGTGGCATAATAATTGTGTATAATTGGAAAGCCTACAAGCAGGTCAGAATTTGTCATAATGATGCTACCTTAGTTACTGAATATTACAACAGAGTTAGTACTGAAAACATAATATAGTGGCCAGACAACAAATCTTCTTTTCTCACAATGATTGGAGACTGATAAGGAAAGTGCAGGGATTGGGTAGAGAGGTAAATGAATGGGGTGGTGTGAGAAGGAGGGAGGGCAAGCTTATGGCAGAGGACAGGGAAACATGGAGATTATTAATTTGCTTTTGGCCACCTCCTCCTAGGTTAAAACATCTGGCAATAGACAGCACAACTTACACTTTCCTGTACATATACAGACAGATCAATGTACTGTACACTCCTCATCAGACAGGTAAATCAACTTATTCTCCCCATTAGATAGCTAGCTCAGTGTACACTCTCCATTAGACAGATAAATAAAAGTCACCCCATCAGATACATAGATCAATGTACACTCCCCATTAGACATACCATAAATCAACTTACTTTCTCCATTAGAAAGATGGATCAATGTACACTCACCTTTAGACAATTTAATCAACTTACAAACCCCATTAGATATATCAATGTGCACTCCCCATTAGACAAATAAATCAACTTACTCTCCCCATTAGATACACAGATCAATGTGCACTCCCCATTAGACAGATAAATCAACTTACTCTCCCCATCACAGATAAATGCACACTCCCCATTATACAAACAAACCAACTTACTCTCCCCATTAGATAGCTACATCAATGCACACTCTCCATGAAATTAATCAATTTACTCTTTCCATTATAAAAACACAGTTTTAAGATCAACTTACTCTGCCCATGGCTGCTTCTCATGTAAGAAAGCTGCTGCCTTCTCTGCCTTTTGCTTTGGTGTGAGATACCTGTCTGGGTCTTCTTGATTGCCCTTATTTATATTCTGGGTATCCACACCACACAGACAGTTCAAGCAGCGATGCCACAGAGGTATGTTGCTGGCACCAGGTTCACCAACTGTGAAGAAAAGTATTAGCATCGAAATGAATGGATCTTGAATTTGGCTCTCTTTTGTATTGTTTTTGCTTTTTCTTGGAAGGAACAGTATGCGGGCCCATGGCCTTTGGTTCCTTCTTCTTTGCATAAAAAAAAAAAATAAATAAAAACATGGAGAGCATGGAGAATCAGACTGACTAGGAGAATGAATAAGAACAGGGTGGGCAGCAAGAAGGGGAAGGGTGAATCAAGGATGAAATGGAAAGAAAGTGTGGAGAGATATGAGTGAAAGTGGTGTGAGCTGGAGAAAGGGCAGCTTGATGGTGGAGGACATGGTGAAAATAAAGGCAATCTAAGGCCACCCAAACATACTGCACAAAGAATCCATACATGACTGATATACATTCAGCCCTTATTGTCAGTCCCTTTTTTTCTGTGTTCTTTCTTGTGATAAACCCCATTTACATATCAAACAAATTATTATACATTTTGAAGTTTTGCTATTTCCAGACAATTTTACTTACATTAGGAAAGACTTTTACCTGTGATGGGTATGTCTAGCTCCTCCAGTTCAAAAATATCGTCTAAAATAAATAAAACCGTCAACAAGCAACATGAATGAAGTGAAATGTCACTGGATTGCAGGGTAAAAGTTCCACTGTTACCTATAAAGCTGATACGCCAGTTTCCCCCAGTTTACTGTGTCAGCTGTATGAAAAAAGGTGGGGTATCTTGAAACACATCTGTGGGGTAGTAGTGGTGGTAGTGGTCCACCATCCTTCTTTTGGAAGACTGGGAGGGACCCAACGGACGATATGGAGGGAACCGAGGGATGTTAGTACAATATAACTACTGTAGGAAGTGGAGCCACCCAGTTATATCACTGCCACCCCATGAAGGCATACCACTCCAACACCCACCCCTGAGGCAAAATTAACCCAAGGAATCCCATCGACGTATGGGTACGTCACAACGTTTTGTCACAGCTACACCCATCGACGTACGGGTACGTCGCGCAATTGCAAGAGTCATAATTTGCACAATTTTCATGGGTGATTTTTGGTAGGCATATGTGGGAGACCTTCCTCTAACTGCTGTCAAGCGAGGATACTGCCTGGCCCCACCTAACCCCCCCTCCCCCCCCTCCCCCCACACTGGGCAATTCACCTGTTAGCAGTAACCTGGCCAGTAAAGGTATATTGCCCCACGGTCTCTCCAATGACGAAATTCATGGTGAAAGTGATTTCTGAGGTGGAGGACAAAGAAATAAAGAAGCTAGAGCAAGAAACAAACAGAAGTGATGAGGTGGTAATGTCATAAAGGAAGGTGCCATATGTGGATGTGTTTGGTGACTGAACAATGCTTCTATTGCCTATATAAATGTGTGAAAACCAATATAGTCTTGTACTACACATAAATTCGTACCAAATACATAAATAAATACGTAATTTAAAGTGGCTTGAATTAGTTAACCCTTCCAAAGTTCGTTTTCTTTAGCCAGGTACCCTGAGAAAGAGGGAAAACGTAAGGCTGACTCATCACCTGTAGCACCATTTATAGCCTCAGGAGAGCAATTTCTCTATGAATTTTCGATGTTTCTCACCAAAAGCGAAGGTTTGAGCCAAAAAAAAAAAAAAATCCAAAAATGCTCGGGACTGGGGGGTATCGGAGGTTGGAAATAGGTCGGGACGTGACGGGTTAACTAACACTTTTACAAAAATTTTCCTGTCACCACTTAGATCTGTTTCTGCAGGATGAACCACAGCTAAAACACTCTGCTTTTCTTGTACCTCCTGCAGAAACTGATATAACCTATGACAATTTTCCCATTGTAACTAAGGTTCTTTTTTCATATTTATTACTATCAATTATTTTTATTTTATTTGTCATTTTTTAAGGAACAGGAAGCATGGTGAGATCCTTACAGTCAGATGATTTATTTATTCAATTATTTATTTTTCTGCAACCTTTATATAATTTTTTGCTTCATATTAGAAATCAGGTTGCCCTGTGGTTAATGGAGAATTTCTAATATTGTGATTACAAACGATCTCTTCCTTGCTGAGCAAGAACAAATAACCTGGCTCACTTGAACTTGGTCTAAAACTGCCATCTTTCCATCCTGAATCCTGAGCTATAACAAAAGATTAATGCTAGAATATGGTACTGAACATGAAGATGTGCTATGAAAAGGATACAGAACCCTAGCATTGTGTTAGTTTGCCACTAAGCTATGAAAAATGGGCTATAAAAGAATGAAAATCTCCACCAAGTCAAGGTTAACAAACTACAGTATAATTATGATTAAAAAAATAATTGGAAATGTGTTTGTGAATCTCAATCCTTTATCAGGTGCCAGATATGAACGCCTTCTCAAGGTGGTACTGATATAACCATGCAGTTACTGTAAAGATCCCCAGATATACAAATGTCACTAGCCTCTTCCCTATTCCCCAAAAGAAGGCTGGTTGATGGCACCAGAGGGCCAACTTAAACTTGCTGTCTACTGGAATCACATTCAGATGAACCTGGGGCTGCTACTACTGTACTACTATTACAACCACTACTATTATGGTCTACCATCCCTTTATCAGCCTACCTCCTGGACTGACAGAGCTGACTGAAGATACTGTGCTTCGGCGTTTGCCCTTTTCCTCTGTCTCAAAAGCACTAACTATTTTCTGCTTTTCTTCTTCTGCAACCTCATTCCTCCACTCCCTGATGGACATTCGCACCTCTGTACTGTAGCGGTTCCAGTAGGTAAGCCGGTGCAGCTGTGTAGGGGAGAGACCACAATTACAATACATCTAGACCACAATTACAATACACCAAAACCACAAATACAACACACCTGGACCACAAGTACCATTTAATACACCAAGACCACAATTACAATACACCAAGACAATAACAACACACTTAGACCACAATTTACCATTCAATACACTAAGACCACGATAACAATACACCAAGACCACAATTACAATACTCATACACTAATACCACAATTATATACAATGCATCAAGACCACAATTACAACACACTAAGACCATCATTGTATACATCAACACCACAATTACAATACACCAAAACCACAATATTATATACAATATATCAAGGCCATAATTACAATACAACAAGACCAAAGTTACAATAAACCAAGACCATAGTTACAATACACCAAGCCCACAGTTACAATACACCAAGGCCACAATTACCATACAAACAAACTCTGTTATACATAAAAGTGAAAAACTATGTGTGTGAACATAAGGAATGTATTCTAAGTGGTATAGGAGGCT
>JAGKTI010003971.1:0-14308 GCA_018397915.1 Birgus latro | reverse complement strand
AAAACAGCATCACTAACAGTCTGTAGTTATGAATATAATGTTCTCTTATAACACTGTTATAACACTTTGATCATTCAGTTAGTCTGTGGTCTACCAGCCTAGTTGGGGATGACATTAAATGTTACTAGTAAAGTAGCACAGGTATTACAGATATCTTTGTTGCCAGTTGCATAGTCCTCAGATTTATTCAAGGTAACTGATAAAAACACCTCCAAACCTCTGTCACCATCCATTATTAGTAGTACAGTATGTGAGTATGTTCACCATCCACTCACTCGAGGCAGTGCTACCTTTAGGTGATTCTACAGAGTGTTCTACACTGTGTGGCAAGCTATACTGTTTCCCATAGCCTGGGAAACTGTTTACATTACAGTACCTGTACTATGTTGGGTGATAACCACAAGCTAACAAAATGCTGCCTGGTGATCTAGTGGGATAACTTGCTTCAACCAGATGTGGCCTATACAGGTTTAATTTCAAGGTGTGGTTGGATTATTGTTCACATACTGTACTGCTACATAGCGGTCAACAGTGGGTCACTGTTGCATCTTAACCCCAGACTCATGTATTCCTGAAAGGGCAATACGAGACTACAACAATCTCTCTCACTGCTAATCAATATTCTCTCTCTCTCTTACTGCCCATCAGTATTCTTTCACTCTTGCTGCTCATCAATACTGTATTCTTTCTCCCTATTCCAAGTCTCCCTCTATCATATCCTCCTCGTTTCTGCCTGAATTCAATACTCTAGAGGTATTTATCATATTATATGTAGAAAATATACCTTATCTCTTGACAACCAACCATCTGGCAAGATGTTGAGGACCAGTTCAACATAGGCAATGTTTGTGCAGCCAGTCTCACTCCCACAGTAGAGCTTGCACTCCTCAGGGATCACACAGGCCACTTTATCTGGGTAGAGGACCCTGGCAGCCATCCCAGGAAACACCAGCATGTAGAGTGGTAGGAACTTAAGTAAAGAAGCCACCACACACCCGGCCTTTGCGTAAGTCAGGGTTTTGCTGGAAAGGGATCGCTGTACAATCACCTGGGGAATATAAATCCATACTGCAGTTAGTTTGAAAAAATCTTTCATTCTTCCCAGGTGACCAAGGTCGATGCATGCAAGCATGTTGGAGCATTTAGATACACAGTAATAAAACCGAATGAACGAATGAAAGTTTAGGGCTACTCTGTTAGGGTATGTGGTAGGTCCGGACACTCACCATCCACTCACTTGACGTAGTGCTGCTCTCAGTGTCTGCCCTTTCCTCTCCTCCATCCCTCTTTCCTTCCATCCTATTCTGGCTTTCCTCATTCTTTCCTCGTCCTTCTGACTACGGGTGACTTTACACTCCCTCTTCTGTCTTTCTTTCCTTCATTCTTTCCTCTTCATTTTTCCTGTGGGTGAATCTACACTGAGTGACAAGCCAAATGGTTTCCAGTAACCAGTAAACTATTTACGACGCTGGGTGGTAACCATATAACCAAATTATGGCGCCTAGTGGTTTAGTGGGTAATTAAGGCACTCCAATCGGATTGAGCCGGTGAAGGTTTATATCCAAGGGGTAGTTGGGGTTTATTGCTCACATAATGCCACTGCCACTCAGGGATGAGTGAGGCTGGTCACTCTCATCTTAAATGTCAGGACCAACATGCCTAGCCCCGGGCTCCTACGCCCCTCATGGGGCAATGTAGGATTGGATGATAGATGGATAGACTATGCTAGGTGAGATTAAGCTAAGTCAGCTCTCAGTGAACTGGCCATGATGAATATGCTCAAGCTGAACACATTAAACAAAAGAAATAACAATATGATTACAGTACTGTACTTTCTATCATTTATGGAAGCAGGTCCACTTATGTCCATCATACAAGACCCCACATGCTCATCAGCTTCGAAGACTACTGTACATACCCTCCTTCATAATAAGACAGGGGTAACTTATGCATATTATGTTCATTTTTTTGCATAGTATGGTATATTTATGGAAACTTTACTGACATTAAAGTGATACAATAACCAACAAGTAAGAGAATAATGTGCAATATTAAAGACAATTTGCTAAGGAAGATGTGTTTGATAACCTTCTAAACTGATGTGAATATGCCCCAAAGGATCATTCTCCAGGGCTTAAGGGGATTTTTAGCATCTCTTTCTTGTTACTCTATTTCTTGACAGTGCACAGTAACTTTCTTTCATATGACATGGAGGAGATTTTTTTTGCGGCCACACCTTCTGAGATTACGACTTTAGATAGACTGAAAAAGACAGATAGATAGACAAACAAACAAATACAGACACGGAAAGACACTGATCGATATTGGTAATGCAATCAGTGTTAATATTAAAAACAGATGTAAGTAGCATACAAAACTACTGCACTGTACTTTGGAAAATACAGTAAAACCTCGATATAACGGACTTCAGTAGACCGGAATTCGCTTTTATCGGACTCGAGGAGCTACCGGACTAAACTCCTATATATCGGAAAAAGTCCAATATAGCCAGAAAGCAGTCCGGAATGCCTGACAATTTCAGCTATGTTCACCACAATAAGATAAGTAAAAGACATGTTTTTCAGTGCACAGTACAGTATTATTATACCATCTGATTAATGTAGTGAAGGTATAACACAGTACAATACTGCAATGGTGGTGAAAACTACCGATGCAATCCGGACTAATGTCTGATATATCGGAAAAAGTCCGGATTAGCAGGGGTAAGTCCGGATGTCACTTTTATTGGAAAATCGCATATTTCGGACTGGCCTGAGCCCCAATTAGTCCGTTATAGTGAGGTCTTACTGTATATTGCTATGCAAGATGTGGTAGAAAGTTTCCTAAGGTTATGTGAATATGGTCCTGGAACCTGGAACTGCCTTTTTGTTGTCTTAAACAGGCATTCTAGCCATCTTCCTTTGTGATTTATTTTGCATACTACAGTATAATCTTACTCTAACTTGGCCCTAAACTGCAAACTTTCCCTCTTGAATTTGGAGATACAGTCGCAGCGTATGACTCTGAGGTTGTCATCATCGTACCCTGGCAACCTACCTGCCAACAGTGCGTCCGATTTCGTATCATATTATGTACGAATCATATTATTACATATGGATATATCATACACAAACCTTATTATACACAAACATATTATACGCGAATCACACGCATATCAAAAGGAATCCCTTAAAGACATGGACGCCCAAGTCCCAGACCCCAAGTTCCGAACATTTTGGGCTTGGGTCAAAAAAAAAAAAAAAAAAAAAAAAAAGCCAATATGTGTTCATCCCTACTCTAAACGCGGTGATGAACAGCTGTGTTTTGGCTTGCAGTTCCAGCGACGTATGCTAGAGTGCCCCTGCATCCTCCCCGGTTCCTGCCTACCTACCGTCGGGACTGCTTGCTCGTCGCCATGGCTGCCCATATGCTCGCTTTTGTGGCGAACAGTGAATAAACTGCAACACTCGCCACTAGACCACATGGGAAATTAGTGTTGTGCAGTGTTAAGAAATTAGAATTCAGAGTCCAAAGGATTAAGTGAAGAGTGCAATACTGGTGTGGCGCAAGTAAGAACAGAATGTGCAGTGTTAAACAATGATAATCCACAGTGCAAAAGATTAAGTGCGGCACACCACTGGATTACTGTACATGCTTCAAGTGCACCTTCACCACTGTCAGAGCCATAGAGGAGGCGGGTTAATCTTCGTGATGGCCACAGATGTGTCGTAAGTACCCTGTACACTGCTAAATATTTTCAATACTCACTTCTAATTTCTCATTCTCTGGATCCATTTCATTTATTTCGTGGTTTCTGTTCTTATTTGTGTGCATAGGGTCTTAAATAGGTGCTGTACATGTCTGGCAGGGAGTTTTTTAGATGGCTTTCAAAGTTAGGTTGGCTTGGGGTCTATAAGTACATGTCCAGGGGCATTTTTCTGAAGTCCCACACATGCCTTTGGCTCTATTATGTCGGATCTTGGAGGGATTACTGTATACATGAAATTGGATACGCTGCTGATGAGTGGGTTGCTGTGCAAAGTAATGACACCCTTAGAGTTGCGCACCGTGACTGCAGTCATGAAGAAATGCTATGGAAAGAATGTAGGGCCATAACATTGTCTAATTTTGCCACTGAGCTACATGAGATAATCTTGAAAATTATGAACATCTGAGACACGTTAGTGGAAGAGTACACACTATAACACAGTACTGTCTTTCATGGTATTCATGTTTTACTGATATCAACAAAGCTTGCATAGTATACCAGAGAATATTAACATATCACAACCATAAATAATTTGATAAGGAAGAGGTGTTATAAGAACTTCTTAAGCTGATGAGAAAAGAACCCTCAAACTCTTCATGCCTCACCTGGTCAGTGCACCAGTACCAGATGCTGGAGATGGTGATACCAAAGATCATGCCAGTCCAAGGCAGGTCAGACTCTCCAGGTTTGATGGACCTGAAGAAGTGCATGGCATAGCTGGGAGGCTCACCACAGTTGGTCATGTTGTCAGGGCCGCCGTAGCGAGTCTTGTTCGGGACGGCATAAAAGTAGTCATCAACCAGCTTGTCATAGCCTCCCACCTCATTAAAAGCTACCGGTATAAAAAAAAAAATGTACCTTGGCATATACAGTGCTGAGACTAATATCCAATTCATATACTGTACAAGGTGCTAAATATGTGGTTTAAAAAAATGCACACAATACAGTATAAATTATGGTTATATATACGGTAATACTAATGATAAAAGGAAGAGTGTATTCTGATCCACCATGATTCCATGCACTGTATAACAGTACTAAAATTAAACAAGAGATAGTATAATAGTACTAAACTGAAACATGAGGCAGTCTTCATTATACGTCACGCATGTGCTCTGAAACTCACAAATTATATCTGAACAACTACTACAGTTGTTGCTGTTACTTAACCCTGGTTTGTCTGGATGAACAAACCCAATGATCATAGGTAAGCAACTGCTTCTGTGAGGCCAACCTACAGATCCAGTACAGTAGGTACACTGTGTAGGGATCAGTGACATCCTTGTTGTATACACTAGTGCCTCATCTGCTTCACACCAGGGTCCTTTCCATGACAAAATGAAGGGAAACATGATGAGGATTAGCTCCCAGGTGAATGCTGTAGGTGTTCTACGCACGAAACAAACCGTTGCCATGTCTAGACTCCTCGTCAGTGGCATATCTTGTACTGCGAAGATGGTCAGCAGTAGAAAATAAGCAGTGTTTCTGACAGAATGAGGATAAAATACCCTGAAAACAGTTGGGTTAGAGCGTTCCGCTCTGGCCGTAGGGTCGGAGGATCGAATCCACCCAAGGGTCATTGGTAGACATCAGGAAGGGCATCCGGTCATAAAATGCTACACGCTCCAATCCAAAAAGGCCGACGCATGCAAGCATGTTGCAGCCTTCAAAAACGAAATGAAACGATACTATACTGTACAGGTACAAACTACACTGCAGTATACTGTATGTATGGTGGTGGACAGTATGCTAATCCCCTACGGATATATGCTAAATCTGAATCTGATGAATCATGAACAT
Source organism: Birgus latro (assembly GCA_018397915.1). Lineage (NCBI taxonomy): Eukaryota > Metazoa > Arthropoda > Malacostraca > Decapoda > Coenobitidae > Birgus > Birgus latro. Next base: position 8,739 of record JAGKTI010003971.1, on the reverse strand, counting down.
TAAATGAAAAAGTACAGTATAGATTTCAAGTAATTGCTGATATTAAAAAATCAGGCACATAAAGGAACAAGGTGCAAGACTGTACAGATGACTGGGTATACTTTATTTACTTTAACATGATCTAAAATTGCCGTCTCTCCACCTTCAGTGCTGACCTACAACCGGAAATTAACATTAAAATATGATGCTAGTCATGAAGATGTGTTATAGCAAAAATGCTGAGCTGTTGTATTGAACATTAACATTAGTATAAAAGTCCTGTAATTCGAATCACAGGGAACCGTGGGTCTTCCGGACTATTGTTTTTTTCGGACTACTGGGAGGGCCCTTTGAAAATATTAGAAATATGTACATGATCGTTAAATAAATACTTAAAATGATACAGGTTATTGCTTTACTCACCGGAAATACATAGAAGTGTACATGAATAGTTGCAGGCTGGTTCATCCAAGTCCAAGGGCATGTCCAAACCAGATAAATCCTTAGATAAAGCTCAGAAAAATGCACCAAATTATGGTGGATGAACTTTGGCATAATGCAGAGGTGTGGCTTGTTGGTCATAGGGGTGAAGTGGTAACTCTGATACTGCAGGTTGGAAGCCTAGTGTAACTTGTTACTATGAGAGTTTTACTGTGGTTCATTTTACTGGTAATAGCTTCAGTTAAATGATTTAGTTTATGGTAGCCTACTCCTCACGCCGTCACACCCCAGATATTCCTGAGCTCCCAAGGAACAAGAGAAATTGGTTGTTATAATTCTTTTGCCATTTCAGTACTCTTCCATATGCCCACCAATGTGTCATAAAAAAAAACTTGTTATTGCCAGTATGCTGTACTGCATGAATTATTACTTAGTGGTGGCATGAGTAGTATGAGTGATGGCTTGCAGTAATACCATCAACTGTTGTAATGTACTATGAAAACAGGAGTTGCTTTACCTCAAGGAATGGACTGAATGTTCTTTGCCCAGAATCAGGTACCAGTAGGTTCAATGCCACTGGCTGTGACTTCAAATTAAGCTGAGAATAATATGAGTTCTTAACTGCAAGCTTGAAACACAGAAACCTGGCATTACTGCAGTCTTACTGCTGGCTGAATACATTAATCAGATGGGAATGATCTACAGCAACCAAAAGTTTTTCATTTCTAGTCCTGAATCTATTACAGTATTTCAGTCCTTATGATGGCCTTATATTCTTATATTCCTTCTTCTTTTACATGACACTAGAATGAATCTTCCCATCCCAGTGAAGAATGAATGGTTGAGTCTGAGACCCGTCTAACCTTTATGAACAGTATATTCCTAAATCTGCCATTAGCTGCTTGAATCCCTCATTGAAACCTCGAGGAACTGGTTCAAATTTTACAGTCTGCAATTATGAACCTGATCCCATAAGTAGACAAAGGACATATATATATGAAAATAAAATCCCACCTTCAAATTCCTTCAATTTTGAACAATGTCATACTGATGCTAAACACTCTGGACAGCCCAAAGTCAGTTATTTTATTCATTATTAACCCTTTCACATGGAGAGACAGACTAACAAATGAGGAAGTGAAGGAGCGTTGTGGAGTGGTTGAGGACGTGATGGGAAGCGTTAGGAGAAACACGTTAAGGTGGTTTGGGCATGTGGAGAGGATGGAGAGTGAAAGACTGACGAGAAGAGTGTATGTGAGTGAGGTGGAGGGGGCGAGAGGGAGGGGGAGGCCGAGGATGAGATGGATGGATGGAGTGGAGAGGTATATGAGAGAAGGGGGTGTGAGTTGGGAGCGTGGTAGTGAAATGGCAGGGGACAGAGTGACATGGAGGCGATTTGTTTGTGGCCACCCTGTTCGGGATCAAGGCGTCTGGCAATAGAGATAGATAAACCCTTTCATGTTTGCATCTTTAGTATTGTATTTATTCAGCTGAGTGAGTCATAGGAAAGTGAAAGATTTAATACTGTCACAATTTACCCTGCATCATCCTTGGAGTTCCATTCACTCGGGACTTATCTCGGAAGGATCATATTACAGTACATCTTTTGTAAAATCTGCTTCCAAGAGCTTAGGTGTGCTAAGCTGACTCCGTTCCTCCTTTACCCCTGCACTGTTGTTGACATTATACACGGATTTTATCCGCCCCTGTGAAGAGAACAACTCTCACGTGTGGGAAGGCTCCCCAGATAGAGCTCTTCTCAATAGGGTGAAGTCAAAGGCTTTTCGTCTCATAAACTCTCCTCTTCTTACTGGCTCCCTTCAATCTCTGTCTCTTCACCTCACTGCTGCATCTTTATCTCTTTTCTATCACTACTTCAACGGCCACTGTTCCTCTGAACTGTCTGCTTGCATCCCTCCACCTCTACGACGGGTGTGTAGTACCCATCTATCAGCAAACTCTCATCCCATTTCTGTCCAACTCTCTAATGCAAGAGTTAACCATTACTCCCAGTCCTTCATTTATGCAACAGGTCAACTCTGGAACTGTCTCCCTCTGTCTGTATTTCCTGCTAGCTATGATCTCCAGTCTTTCAAACGCAGTGTGTCCAGGCATTTCGAAATGATCGGACCTTGAATTTGGCTCTCTCTTTTATTTTGTTTTTTTTCCTGGAAGGAATGGTTTGAGGGCTCGTGGCCTTTGGTTCCTTCTTCCTAGCATTAAAAAAAAAAAAAAGTAAGGAAAATCCCTGTATTGTAATCCACCTAAAGCCAACTGATTTATTGAGCTGAAAGGGAGTCCTAAAAGCCTTACAGAGTTAAAAGGATGGTGTGGCCTCTGCCACTTCCTTGGATTCCATCCACTAAGTGGCATCACATACACGATTATGGGTGTGTTGCTTCAATAATGAATTTAATCATCAGTCTGTATGGCATAATTTGCTAATCCATCATGGGTCATAAGTTAGCCAGTTGGCTAATGGTAAAGATCTATGAAGGAGAGCTTTATGATACCAGTACAGTGTTATGTTTGTGACAATAACAGTACAACATTATTCACCGAACCAAACTAGTAAATGTACTTACTCATGCCCATAAGGATGAAGGCACCAACAATCATAAGAATAGTCTGTGCAAAGTCAGTCCAGATGACAGCTGTGAGACCTCCTGTAATAGTGAAAATGGTTGCAATTGCCAGAAGGATCAGGATCGAAATGTACATCCACTCATCGCTGTTCTTGTTGAGAGCTTGCTGAACAAAGATCGCCCCTGCATAGAGGTCAGCCTGTGGAGAGAACAGTGCCAAGGTAGGTAAATGAGGATAATGGATGAAGGGCGTTTCTGTAAAATGAGGTTGATAAAGAGGAAGATGTCTAGAAGAGATAGGTAATGGCAGAAGGAGAGGAAAGAGAATGCTTAGGTTAATGCCCATCAACTGCATGAGGGTCATTCAGGCAGGCATTTAAGTTTCTGCTAGGCCCATATCTTCTCTCAGACTATGATATGAAACCATGAAGTTGCAATTAAAGGTCTTATTTCCATTCTAGGTATGGTATAACCTTGCCACAAATCTCATGGCCATCCATGGGATCAAAGCCAGGACTTTTGGGTGTGGACCAAGAATGCTTCTGATTTCAAGCCAATATGAAAGACATCAATGCTTGGAGCCTGCAAAGCATTCTTAAAAAAAAAAAAAAAAAAAAAAAAAATCAGGATCTGTACATTCTGAGAATCCTGGACATACTGCATTTAAAGGTCTGGAGATTATAGGCAAAGACAGACTGAAGAGACAATTTCTAAGTTGACCAGATGTATACATAAAAGATATAGTACTGCACAGTACTGGTTTACTCCTGCATGAGAGAGGCAAACAGAACTGTGTGTGTGTGTGACGGTAGACAGGTGCTGGTGCCTACTGAAAAAGGGGAGAGGTTCAAGCAGAGTTCAGTGAAAAGTGACCAAAATACTAGTGGAACGTAGTGTTCAAAGACCAGAATACTATTAACAGAAGAAAGAGAAAGACTGAAGGAAGCCATGGAGCAGAGGTGAGTTGATGAGATGAAAAGCCACTTATTTCACCCGGTTTTAGAACCCCCACATGTGAGAACTGTACTCCTTCTGTACTTGGGTGAATAAGGCCCTGTTACAATGTCAACAGGTCAGTGGGGTTAAAGAGGGCAGGGAGTTGGTTCAGCACATCTACCAATAACCTCTCCAAAACTGTTTGACAAAGAAGTAACGTTATTTTTCCAAGGCAGATTATTATAAAATGTGGCATCAAAAATATTAAAGAGAAGATGAAGGAGAATATTAGAGAGAAGATGAAGAAGAATATTAAAGAGAAGATTAAGGAGAATACTAAACAGAAGAAGAAGGAGAATCTTTGAGAGAAGATAAAGGTAAGGGGCTAGTGATGTGGAAGATATGTTGAGATGAGAGATGGAGGATTTTGGGTTTTTAGGCATTACATGTAACATGATTTCTTTGCTCCAAGTGAAAATAAGAGACAAATTAGGAGACAGGTGTTCCAAAGCCTCATCCTTTGACTGTTGTTACCCCACTGGGAAGGAAGAGAAGACAGAATATCTTTGAAAAATTGAGACTGTAGCTGGTGAGGAGACCCATTACTATAGCCTACAAAGAAATGGAACTCACAGATATTTTAGTGAAGATGGAAAGGAGGAGGGCAAGGCAGGAGAGGTATATGCGAATTCTCTGACCCCCAAACCTCTCCCTTAGGTACTCCGGCATGGTGTAGATCCCGGAGCTCATGTACACAGGTAAGAAGAGCCAACCCAGCATCATCAGGACAAAAATGGCCTGCATGGTAGGGAAAAAAAAATGAATAAATAAATAAAAATATATAGGTAATAAAACTGCTGTACTAAACTGTCTCAAAGTAGAAAAACAAAGATTCCTGGCAAAGCTGAAAATTGTTAGTGTCAAGTGGTTGTACTGTACATGGTTCATCTACTGTAACTTGGTAGATATTCTAGTCCTTCTGCTGCCCATTTCCCTTAGTCCAGTGACAAAATTCTGTGGGTCTACATACTTTCCATAATATTCTTCGCATCTTGTGCTACATTTTCGGACTAAACTCTTGTTACTGATCAACAGTGAAGCTGAAGAGATGGTACTTTTTTACCATGTCAGGGTGGACAAAGTTTACTGTAATTTAGATACATGCACTGCATGGAAAATGAAAAGTTAACTGAGAGGGTACAGAGAACAAAATCATAAGAAGAGAGAGAACAGGATGACTAAATGAGTGAAGTGGTACGATTAAGAAGCGCATAAAATCTCTTGGTGCTATATTGCTGCAGTCATCACTCAGAATTGTGGGGTTGTAGGGAACATCTCATTACAGACATCCATACATCTGGTACTGTAAATTGGGAGAACTTCTAATTTGCTTTACAAGTAGCAACTGACATTCAATAAAAGTTATTTCCGTCGTTTAGTCGACAGAGGACAATAAACACTATTTCTGTCTTTAAGTCTACTATGGACAAAAAACACCATTTCTGTCCATTGCTGTGGACATTCATATTCAACACATGCTATGACTGTTTCATTCATGACTGGTGTGATGATATTAGCAAGGGTGCTTTGTTTCATGTCTGTGGATCTTGAGGAAGATCAGTAAAGACTGTATTAACAAAAGTCAAATTACCAGACATCACTGCCCCAACCTGGGATGAAATTCAGGTCTTTTCAGAGAGCAGATGGTTTCTCTAACTGCTTGATTACCAACATCCCGACTACATGGAAGAGAATGTGAATCCCTCTTCTCCACACTTAAGTATTGTCCAGCTCTCTCACAGCTCATGCTGGCTCCACCAGACCCTGCTGGGGATAATGCCATCTTTCTGGTGGAACCACACTTGCTGATTCTTATCATTCCCTCCATTCATATGCCTAAGGCTGGCTTCAGTTTCAGCTTCATCTTTATGAGGCCATGGTGTAAAGGCTGCAAGTGGTTTTGGCATCATATTTCTAATGCTGATGAGCATTGGCTTCATACATTCTGAGAGTAAGCGCTTTGGCTTTAACGCTAAGAGGCTGGCTTTAGTCCTAAATGCAGGCTACTCAATGAAGGTGAAAACTAGAAAAGATGTGTATCATGTGGGGATAAGTTACACTGATCCATTACTATTAAAGGCAGATGACGAGCCCATTTCCCTTGATGGCATTACAGTAAAAAAAATAAATAAATAAAACAAAAATCCAGTCACCTAAGGGATCAAATCTATGAGAAGGTAATCACTCCAGCTGGGTTGTTTTAACCATTAAACCACAAAACACTGCAGACTAATTGCAACTGCACACTCACATCAAGTTCAAAAGCACCAATACCAATTCCTGATGCTGCTCCAGACCCAGCTAACCCAATAAAATGGCCTGAACCAATATTGCTGGCGAAGAGGGACGCTCCTACCTGAAAGTAAATAAACAAACACTGAGTGTGGTTAAATTAGCTTTTCCACCGTCACTGTAAGGTATACAAGGACCTAGCCCTGCCTTACTTCAAACAGGTCATTCCCGTGTATTATGTACACACCACAACAATGTGACAGAGGACATTTTATCAAGGAATCAAGTTTGCACAACTTCTTTCTTTCACAGGCCTATCACTGTGAAGTACATTTCTTAGCAAGTATATAATGCACTGGGATCAATTGTAATGAATTACTGGGAAGATAACTGGAAGGAGTCATCAGGGTTCCACAAATATTAGCAGGCAACAGAATAACATAGAAGATAATGTTGGCTGAGTGAAATGGGGTTAATGAAGACTGCTTGTAATCCCTTCAGTCTAACGGTGCTTCTGCATGAATCATCCAGAGACGGTAAAAAAAGAAAAAAAAAAGTAGGGGGGTTGTCACAGTCAAGAGGTTAATCTCGTTCCAAATCTCCCTCCATGAGCACTCTTCTGACCTCTTTCTAATCTCCATCCTCCTAAGTTGTCTCTGTTTTTCTCACGTAATCTATTACATACCACTCTCACACACACAAAAACACACTTGGAAAATGGATTTTAATGCCAAGAAGTGTCATGTATTAGAAATGGGAATGACTGAAAAAAGACCACACTGGGCATATAAAATGGGTAATGAGATAATTAGTAAAAGAAAAGATGAGAAAGACTTGGGAGTGATTATTCAGGATGACTTGTACACGGAAGTAAAATATATGAGGTCTGCATTAGACCAGTATTGATATATGGTGCTGAAACATGGGTTTTGACAGATAGACTGATGAATGTTCTGAGAAGTACTGATTGTAGAATGTTAAGATACAAGGTGGGAGTGAGATGGGAGGACAGAGTTTTGAGTGAGGAGGTAGCCAGAAGATGAGGGGTGAGGGATCTCAATATCATCTTGAGGCAGAAGCGACTTAGATGGTTTGGTCATGTGAGGAGGAGTGAGGAAGGGAGCTGTGTGAGAATAGCACAGGATCTGGAAGTGGTGGGATGTCGACCGAGAGGAAGACCTAAGAAGACCTGGAAAAGTGTTGTAATGCAAGATATGGAAAGACTGGGTATTGGAGAAGATTTAATCTAGGATAGGAAGCAATGGAGAAAAGCCATCGCACGTCCAACCCCAGTCTGAATATGGGAAAAAAAGGATGAAAAATGATGATGATGATGATGACTTGTCACCAGAAAAGCATATAAACAAAATCATTGGAGGAACTTATGGATTATGAGAGCGGCTTTTAATTATATGGATGAGGAAGTGCTGAGGGAGTTAATAGTGACTACAAGACCAAGACTAGAGTATGCGGCTGTGGTATGGTCACCCCATTTGAAGAAGCATACTGATAAACTAGAGAGGGTTCAACAAATGGCAACGAGGATGATACCATGCTTAAGGGACCTGACCTATGAGGAGAGACTGGAAAAATTGAAGTTACCATCACTGCGCGAGAGAAGGGAAAGAGGTAACTTGATCACGATATATAGAAAAGTAAGAGAATTGGAAAGGGTGGATAGAGAGGATCTTTTTGTGTTGGATGATGGAAGAACAAGAGGTCATGACTTCAAGCTCAGGAAAAGTAGATGTCTTAATGATCTTAAAAGGCTCAGTTTCCCAAAGAAAAGCATAAGTATTTGGAATGACTTAGACGAAGAGGTGGTACAGGCAAAAAATATTCATGTGTTTAAAACTAGACTAGATAAATGCAAATATGGAGACTGGACAACACGAGCTTGGCTCAATTCCTGTATACTACAAATAGGTAAATACACACACACACACAGTCCTGTGCACATACAGTATACCCATCTCTCTCTCAGTACAGATTTCTTTTGTGTCTTTTATGTCAATGCATCAGTCAGTTTTTTAAAAAGTCCAATACTTGTTTGTATGCTGAGTCTATATGTAATCTATCCATCAATTTATACAAATCTATCTACAGATACAGTAAAAAAGTCCTATACTTGTTTGTATGCTGAGTCTATATGTAATCTACCCATCAATTTATACAAATCTACCTACAGATACAGTATATATCTCTTTATGTATCTATCTATTAGCATTTTTCACTATCTACCTATATGTCTACCAAGTATCTATCTACTTACTTATACCTATTTATTATGTGTAGTCACTTCACCCATAATGCACTCTCCCATAACACTGATCATATTATAAAGTGTTCAGGTCCTTAAGCCTACTGCAACACATTTATGTCCACCACAGCATAAACTATGGGTTTAAATAATGCATTATCTTTCACTGCATGGACCTGTCTCCCACAGCACTGACCACGTGACCACCCAGAGGCTCACTAGTGTGGAGTGATGGTCATGATATAG
>JAGKTI010003970.1:38374-53448 GCA_018397915.1 Birgus latro | reverse complement strand
TCTCAGTGCCACTTAAGTTTTCGTCAGCAAATGTCCAATTCCCAAGTAGCATATGAGGCTTTGTTGCAACTCTTCCTTTGCATTCTGCTTGGCATATTACTGTACACTTTTGCATATTACTTTACACTTTCGCATATTACTGTACACTTTTGCATATTACTGTACACTTTTGCATATTACTGTGCACTTTTGCATATTACTGTACACTTTTGCATATTACTGTACTGTACAGTTTTGCATGTTACTGTACACTTTTGCATATTACTGTACATCTTTGCATATTACTGCACATTTTTGCATATTACTGCACATTTTTGCATATTACTGTACACTTATGCATACTACTGTACACTTTTAACATTATCTTGTGCTCTGCTTGAATCGTTTTGATACCGACTTAATACGTGTCAGTTACAAAGAAAACGGTACGTGTTAGGGGATCTCTATGCCACGCAGAATACAACCCAAATTTGCGTCAGACTATGGATGGTATTCTGGGCGGCACAGACGAATTCGTGGTGCTTTTGCCTCAGCGATTAATTCCCTCAGTACATCTTTTTATTTTATTGCAATTCAGCGAGGCAAAAATCCGTAGGGTGGTATAAAAAAAATCGTTCAGTAACAAAGAAGAGAATGTCTGTGTAATATGAAGAACAGGTTTATAAGAAAAGGGTGCTACGAGGTGCCCTGTGGCAGTTAGAATACGGCCCGTCAGTGCAGAGAGGCACTTGTATGTGAGGAGAAGATTCAGAGCAAGTCTATTAATGTCTCGAATTCACTGAGTTTTTCCGTAGTTCAATCTTGCTACTCCCAGACGATTTTTCTTCGGTTAAGAAAGGCGTCTCGTGTCTAGGGAGGTCTGGCTGTGTCTGCCCCTTCCAGCTCACAACTTCCACATAGGCTGAATAAAATCGTCTGTTAACAGCAAGGAATGCAAAAGAGGCCACCGGGTTGAAGGGGACTGAATCTCTGGCTCCTTTAGACGCATTTTTTCCCTCTTCCTCTCAGGCCAAAACCACATGATCTTGTTCAGCTTAGAGTCAAAGGTCAATATTTACATTTTGGGCCCCTTTGTTTCAGCGTTTTTTTTTTTTTTTTGCCACCAGCTTGTTTTTGTCCTGTATACGTTGATTTAATGTTGCTGGGTGTCGAAAACATGTTATATACTAAACTAACCTCAGCTGACCAAAGCAAAAGGGATAATAGCGTATTCAGATGGCATTACTTCACCGTGCGCAACAACAACTGGTGACCATCCCTCACCAAAACACGGCGGCGGTGACGAGAATTAAGAGGCCATACATTCATCTGACGGAAGCAAGAAATAAGAAATTAAACCTTTCAGTCCGATGACATTTACAGTGGCGTCCGCAGGATTTTTTGTAAGGGGGGGAAAATATAAGAAATTATATATGAGCGGTTAAAATATGTCAATACACACTCCAAATAGGCATAGGCATATATTTACATGAGTTACATGACTTACATCAAATGCATAAAGTAACAGAGTAATTCAAAGGACCGAAAATATACGTGAAGACCGGGAAAGTTGCAAATACACATTGGTGAGCAATATTCAAGTTGAGAGTGCTCATGACTTAAAAGGTACAGCTAACTGCTTGTCAGTGAAGAAGTTACGGACTCTGTACAATAATACAAGTTTCTCTGAGGCTGTTTTATCAAGTGATCCGACATGAGAGGTCCAGCTGAGGGCATTGTTAAGCGAGACACCGAGAATTTCAATACTTTTGGAGATGGGAGTATTAGTAGTATTGAAGGTAATATATGACTATGGCAATTCTGTCTATTCGTAAATTGTATATATTTGGTTTTACTAGCATTAAATGAGACAAGGTTGTTTTCTGGCGATTCACTGGTTATAGACTAGTCTTGATTTTGGAGATGGCTGTACTACTGATAATATCGATTTAAATATTGATCTGGAAAATCGTTGGTTTTGTTATAGGTTGTACCTTGACACCCACGAAATTGGGTTAAAATCAGTTATATCAAGGCCGAAACTATTATCACGGCCACGGTGAGAATAGTTCCGGCGGCGCCAAAAAATACTTTTTCTTCGATTTTAACCAGACTTGTCGGATGGTTTGGCCGAGCACTCATGGCAATGTACGGGGCTTCAACACAAATACCCGAAAACGTCCAGGTTTGGGGGTAAGGTCAGCGTTGGTCATGTGAAGTTGATCAAGATATTGTTGTGAAAGACTAGGTTTTGTTATGGGGCAAGTCTTCAACACCTTATTTGGTTAAAATCTAGTTATTGCACGGCCCTGTGAAAATAGGTCGGGCTGTGAGAATAGTCCTTTCGGTGCCTAAAAGAATCTCATCCATTTTAACCAAACTTGGGAGACTGGTTGCCAGAGACCTCATGGCAATATCCGCGATTTCAGCGTAATAAATGCCCAGTTTTTAGGGTAAGACCAAGGTTAATCATGTACATAAATAGGTAAAGAATTCGGGTATTTATTAACAATACATGTCCTATTTGTATCTATATTTCCATATTAAATCCAACATTTTATAAAATTTTAATTTAAGTTTTCACATATAGGCTATTCAAGTGGTGGTTAAAATGTGGAAATAATGTATATGGGTGGGTGACTGGGTGATTTATATTTTTTTTCAACTTAGACCAGATTTTCTTCCTTTCACTTATTTCGCATAGCTCAGTCTTAGTGAAATTTAACACTACGGCTCTGCAATCACACAACAGTTCATTACTATAATTCTATTCATGTTGATCTATTGCTGAAGATCTCATTCAAGAGGGAGATGACAATTTTAGTCAAAGTTGAGCAGAGAATCCTTTCAGCACAAGTTTGATTTTATCCTTGCTGTTACCAGACGAATAATCAAGAGAAAATGAAAGCTGGATGTTCTAGAATATTATCCACCTGTCCAATCATAATTTTCGGTAAACCAGAATTGACGGAAAATAACGAAAAGTACTGTGCACTGTCTTACTTCGAGTTGTGACATGACAGCCCAGTGTCTCCACGCTTAGTGATGTTAGGTTAGTTTGCGTTAGGTTAAATAGGTTATGTTAGCTTGAGTTAGGTTAAACAGGTTAGTTACTAGTTCTTAGTTTAAGGTTAGTTTTTCTTGCCATTCTACCGGGCTATCAAGATCAAGGAAGACAGTGCCATGTTACAGCAAATATAATCTTACTGTAATTACTGACAAAAATAAAATTAATTTATAAACCTAGATCGCATGTTAACAATGGGCATCTATTTGGTATACAGTATTTAACTCCTGCAGCTAAATCCTATCTGACTGCATTCGCCAGGTGGCAATAAGAACAAATTTTAAGTTTCTGGGTTGAAAGTGATGGCTATTTAGCTGATTTGAGATTTAACAGTCTTAACACTAAAAATTCCATGAATATTTTTCTATTACTGTATACTGATGCACTATCTATCGGTATAAAATTACAGCACAGGACAGTTAAAGTGTTCTAGAGAATCTCTCGGTGAAATGATAGGCACTACAAACCAAACTGTTCATTAAGACGGACATCGCGTAGAGGCTAGATTTTGTCAAGTCTTAAGATATGGCTTGAATTTTTTTTCACTGAACCTTATTATTAGAGCTCTGAGTTTCTAGTCTTCACAGTAAATCGAAAGTTAATATAATATTGTAGATTTTTCAGGTTGTCGTAACCTGCAGCATCTGTGTCGTAGTAGACTAACATGCAGTACAGGAGGGTCTTCCACGCAGAGCATAGGCACCTGGGTCTTCTGTTGCACAAACAGCCACGTAGAAGGCATATACAAACAACTGGGTCTTCTGATGCACAAGAAACAGTCGAGCAGAAGATATACGGGCAGCTGGGGTCTTGTGCACAGGAAACAGTCTAGTACATGCAGAAGGCATAAACAGGCAGGTGTGCACAAGAAACCGTTGAGTAGAAGGCAGTCAGGTGGGACGTCTCTGCCAACAGGTGGGAAGAAGGTAGATAGTTAGCCCAATCTTCAGTCAGCCAACAGCCCAACCCATCTTCCGTTTTCGATCTCCCAGCGGTGTCATTCTGTAATAGATAAAATTGTAGGCAATCTTACAATGATCTTTCCTCGCTTCAGTAACGACTAAATAGCAATAATGAAATTAATTGACACAAAGGGCTAAGGCTAAACTTACCTAACCCTACTATTAACCGCCAGTTCTTTTATATTCTACATTTTCTCAACCACCAGATTATTTTTAAGTACTTCGAAAAATTAAATAATCTGGTTAGAAAAAAAATTCATGAACATCACCCAATGTCTCTCCAAGCTGACAAGTCTTGATGTAGCGAGAAGAAACATTAATATACATATACCTTAAACATGTTAAACTTTTTTTATGTCTTGCCAAGGACAGTGGAGGTTATGAGATGAATAAGTCAAGATGTAGACCCGAATTGCATCTCAAATATCAACCTTAGCCTAAAGAAAATGCAAAGTATGTATTTAGCAGCTTAGGTTTGCTTAGGCTAAAAAGACTAAACCATTCAGTGTATGGTTAAAATTATATGGTTTGATTAATGATTTTTTGAAGCTTACCTTGTTCGGGTCAGCAGCGTTATGGCAGAAGTAAAATGAGCTTTCTTGTACTCCTACCACAATTCCTTGTAGCCAGACTCCACCACAAGAGAGTGGCCACGAACAAAATTCACCTTAACCAGAAGCAGTAGGCTCTCCTCCCAGCACCCAGCACCCATGTTCATGTACCGCTCCACATCCTGTCTCCACCTCAGTTCTCTTACCTGAGAAAAAGTTCATCAAGGAAGTGTCTGTACACTTGAACGGCAGCACTGGCAAAACAGGGACAGTTAGGTCTTTTATTCGAGGTGGCAATATCATACCTCACTGATAAGGGAAGAATCTTAATACATCTCAAAGCCAGACTTAATACATCTAGTCAAATATTAATGCCTCACTAGTAGGCAAAAATCTTCACCTGTTTGCCTCCAGATGTCCACTGACCAGACAAAATCAATACAAAGATTTCAGAGCAGCTAAATTGGCCAGATTCACCCGCCCAGTCTTTGTATTTTCCATTCGGTCTTGCCATGAACATTACAGATAATGTTAGAAATATTGCTAGAGTTGCTCACCGAAGTATTGCAAGTTACCTACGGAAGTATTACGAGTTACCTGTCCACCGTTGCTGACCTTTCTGTTTTCATTTTCGTACACGGATGATATTTCATTACTTAACTAAATGTACTGCATTTCCCCTCACCTATACTTCCTAAAGCTTAGCATTCATAACTTAGAATTAAAGTTTCTCCTTAACTTACCAACAACATAGAAATGAATTTCCTGCAGTCACGATATTGGCTGACTCCCCTATTTAATCTTATAACTTTACCTGAGCTCTACTAACACCCTGACTGCCTGGGAGCTGATTAAGTTCACCTCTATCTTCCATGAATACTTACACCTCATATGTCGAGGATGATAATCTTTCGAACCTTATATCAAAGTATACTAAAACACGTAAACTGCAGACTGTATACCCAAGGCTTCCACGACCACCAAACGCCACACCTGCAATGGAGTAAACCGCCGTATTCTAGGCAACACGGGAGGTTTCGTGACACTTCCTTAGGTATTCATTATGCATACTACGCCTTAACACCCAATTCTGCCTTAATATACAGAGGATATTTAAGTGCAGTGCAGAATAAATCGCCAAGGAAAAGGTGCTAGAAAAATCCCAAAGCCACCTAGAAAACGACGCAGGAGCGATAATCATAGTAAAAAAAATAAATGCCTCCTGCTTGTCTTTAGTCCCCCTATTATACCTAATCTACTCGTACATATGTTTCCTACGAACTTAATATCGTTACCTGTAAAAAAAAAATAAAAAAAAAGCTAGAGCCCGTTCCCTACACCTAAAGCCTTTTCTGCAGCTACAGCCCGTGCCCGCACAGCTACAGCCTGTGCCCATACAGCTACAGCCTGTGCCCATACAGCTACAGGTTCTTATCTAAAGTAGCCACTCTGACTAATAATCTAACCTAACTCAACCTCCCTCCACTAACGCTAAGCCTAGCTGGTAGCCTCCTAGCCCACGCCAAGCGTACCTCCTAGCCCACGCCAAGCGTACCTCCTAGCCCACGCCAAGTGTATCTCCTAGCCCACGCCAAGCGTACCTCCTAGCCCACGCCAAACGTATCTCCTAGCCCACGCCAAGCGTATCTCCTAGCCCACGCCAAGCGTATCTCCTAGCACACGCTAAGCGTATCTCCTACCACACACCAAACATATCTCCAAGCACACCCTAAGCATATCTCCAAGCACACCCTAATTCCCTTTCCCGGCCAATAATTTATCAAATTCTACTTACAATTATTGTACTTACTAAACAACCTACATCAAATACCGCCACAAAAAAAAAAAAAAAAATAAAGCAACCCAGTTCTCTACTGTTAGTCCTCTTGCCTTTACCTTACTCCTACTGACCCCTGGGAAATTTTTTCCTAATCTGACAGCCTACACCCACACTACAAACTACTGCAATACGAAGCCTAACCAGCACACCCTCAATTCTACTCCTGCGAAGTCCTATGCATCTTTCAAGGTTAAAAGTTAAAGCAAAAACAAAAACTGGAGCCTAAAATTGAATTATACTTAGCAGCAGGTATGGGTGCAGTGTGTGTAGACAGCAGGAACGAAGACAGCAAGGACGCAGTGTGTAGACAGCAGACTGGGCACTGCTGATGAAGACAGACACCAGCTTCACGACCCCGACATCATAACACCTGCGAAAATGAGGTGTTAATTGCGTTGTGGGAAAGGTGTGCCTCGCCTATGTTCAGATTCTATTAAAAAAAAAAAATAATGCAAGCTAGACACTGATTCGTAACTGTAAACATGCGGTGCTAAAAGAAATCCCGCCTGACCCATCACTGAGGTTGGGGTAGCTTTCTACTATACCTGTAATATTCTACCCTCCACATTTCTACCATTTACTGCTACTTTTCTACCATCTACTAGTTTACCCTTCACTTTTCTACCATCTACTAGTTTACCCTCCACTTTTCTACCATCTACTAGTTTACCTTCCACTTTTCTACCATCTGCTAGTTTACCCTCCACTTTCCTACCATCTAGTGCTTCTAAGTGTACCCTTCATTTTTTTACCATCTACTACTCTCCCTAGTTGCCTCCCTATCGCTACAGCTTTCTCCCTACACCATCCTTCCTAATACCTATAGCTGCCTCCTAGCTTTAGCTTCCTTCTAACTTTAGCTTCCAATCACAAGTTTCAATCCTATTTTACCTATCCAATTTCCTCGCTGTATTTCCTATTTGCTTTTGCTCCCTATCACAGCCTAAGTATCCATCCTACCGGATGTTGGGTGGGAGGAGACATGCAGGTTAGATCTTTAATTCCTTTGTTATATATATATGTTTCATGCTACAAAGAATCCACCTTCAGAGTTTAAAGAAGGGATGCTGCAGAGACCCTTATACCCCCGGAAATTACCCCCCTCCCCAGCCTTCCTCGTGCAGCAGTCTGGCTGGTTACCTGTAAGAAAATTCTGTCGTCCTACCCCACCTCTGATTTGCGCCATTAGTTCTCTCCTACATAGGCTGAAAAATCCCTCCTTGTGGTTAGTTACATCTTTTACACCGAGTTGCTTCCAGTATCTTGTTTATTCAGACCTTTCTCACTGACTGCAACTTCTTCCCACTTGGGCAAACGATGGTGCTGATCTATGTGCATCACAAGGGAATTAGATACTCGATGCCGTACACCTGCTTTGTATTCTATCATTTTGTCCAGTCCTCGTCCTGCTTCCCGTAGGTAAACTAGAGGAAAGATCCGCGTGATGCACTCGCTCACCACTTCAAAGTAAATGTGAGTCAAGCGGCAGCGAAGCAGTAGCCATCCATCATTTATCTGGTAACTGCGCTAGGAGTGGGGCTGGAAGTGGAAGGGGAAGGAACCATCAGCTCCTCCAACCACTCTCTTCCCCCACCCTTCCTCCTCCCATAACCTTTCCTCTCCCACAGCGTTACCAGACAGTCTAGTATGTCTGGCTCCTGCTTCGGTGTGGTCGCCTCACGCTTAAAGGTTCGAAGTGGCAGGGATGTGTATAAGGCGGAACTTTCCTCGAGTACGAGTACGTTCTAGTCCATCCACTCACGATATTCTGTATATTACACCCATTTTTTACATCCTCTCACTTTTGTTTTGACTTGTGTTTTACGTCCTGAGTATGGTGCGATCCAAATGCCTGCTTTCTCTAAGATCTTATTGATAACACGAGAAAGGGAGTTTCCATGGATATAATGTCTGCTGTATCACTTATTCAGACTAAAGAAGGGTTTTGTGCAGCCTGAAACTTGGGAAAAATGAAGAATTCAGGCTCTAACCATGTGTCTCCCACCAAACATTTCTACAGCCTAAGTATATTTCCTAGCAGAGCCTAAGTAGCTATTGCATCACAAAATCCTGCATCCTGTTTTCTAAGCCTGTCGTACCTTATTCCTTCTGGCCCTTAAATTATTTCCTAGTATTTAACCTCTAACAAAACCCTAACCTACACCCACACCCTGACCAACACTACAGCAAAACAACCAACCAAACCCTTAAAGCAAACAGGGACCTAAGCATTGAATGCTAAGCAAAAAGTGCAAATGAAAATGGACACCGAAAGTAATATATTACTGTCTTACGGATATCGTTCATTTTATTCTTCCTTCCTGCAAACCAAACATTCCTCCAACCATTTGTTTTACTTTTTGGCGCTTCGTAGTGACTTTTCGAACTGCTGGGGTTTCATACAGGGTTCAACAGTCCCTTTACCACTTAAGATAGGTTCTAAGGTGAAGAAAATCGTTTGGAGGAAGCAATAATAAGCTAAAAAAAAAAAAAAATTACCGGATGCAGGAAGTTAAGGAATAATTCAAAAAATACCCTATTCATCTTTCGTAATTATTTTATTAAAAAAAAAGGGGGGGGGAATTTTATTCAACTGTACTGTACAGTGAAGCAATTAATTATCCCAGTTCCGTCTGAAAGAAATTGACAACTGGCTAAACACAGTGAAAACCCAATCTCTATTAATGCGTGTTTCAGATGGGTTCGATTTTCCCGCCATGTGTTCGTTCACGCTTTGAGAACATTTTTGTCTGTCCATACATAAGTTTACCTTTTTTTTTCTATGCAAGGAAAAAGGAACCAAAGGCCAGAAGTCCGGATGAATGTTCCCTCCTGAAATAAAGTTGATAATGATGATGATGAAGATGATGATAATAATAATAATAATAATAATAATAATAATAATAATAATAATAATAACAATAATAATAACAAAAATAGTAGAGGTAGTAGCATTACAGAGGGTGAGACAGGGGGAGAAGAGGGGCTGGGGAGAAGGGAAGAAGTGGGAGAAGAGAACGGGTGGAAGGGAGAGAGTGGGAGCAGGATGGGTTGAGGAAAAGAGAGTGGAGACGAGAATAGAGGTGAGAAGAGAGAGGAACGGGGAGTGGATAGGGTGAGGGGAAAGAAATGTCGGACACGGGGAGAGGGGCAACGAGAAGGGGCCTACGAGAGGGTAAGAGATGGGTGGGTAGAGGGTGGGAGAGGGAGAGGAGGGTAAAAGGAGGACGGGGTACGGTTAGGGGGTAAGAGAGGGCAGCAAGGGGGATGGGATGTGTGTATCGCGCCCCTATTAACAGCTTTCCCAGTCGTGCATCCAAGCGGTAAGGCAGTGTGAGGCAGGGTGAGGCACTGTATGGCAGGGAAAGGCACAGGCTGACAGGGAGGGACAAGTATATTAAGGCAGAGAGAAGCAGGGAGAGGCAAGGTGAGGCAGTGGTTGGCAGGAAGAGCCAGAAAGAGGTAGGAAAAAGCAGGGAAAGAGAGGTAGAGCCAGGGTGAGGCAGGGAGAAGCAATGTAGTGAATAAATGTGTCTGTGTTTTTGTCTATCTGTAGGCAATGACAGAGAGAGAGAGAAAGTGGGGGATCACACAGACGTTACGATTCACAAGAGGTGGTCAAACCTTGGTACAAAAAATATCTTGACCATAAGACGGGATTTTTTTAATGTTTTTTTTTTTAGTACACTTACCATTAAGCACAGACACAAGACTAAGTACGTACACACACACACACACACACACACACACACACACACACACACACACACACACACACACACACACACTCATTTGGATACTAATACACACACACACACTCATTTGGATACTAATACACACACACATACACACACACACACACACTTGCACATTAGAATATTAATCACACACACACACACACACACACACACACATTCTACATTCATTTCCTTTTTCTTTTTGCAACAAGGGAAAAAATCATGGTACAGTAATTCTCTTCTCGTGACATATATTTCTGTAGGAGGGACGGAAGATATATAGGAAGTTTACACTCTCCGTTACCTCTTTTATATTGTTGTTTTCGTTTTACTGTCTGCATTATGAAGTGAATATCAGCGTGAAATATGCAGAAATATGTTATGAGGAAAGAGGTGCGAAGAGCTTCTTTCGCTGACGAAAATATTATTTTTTACTATTTCTTATCACAAGGTGTGTGTGTGTGTGTGTGTGTGTGTGTGTGTGTGTGTGTGTGTGTGTGTGTATTGTAATGGCTGGCTAATATCCTTTGTGCCTTCTGTGTATACATCAAATTATTTCATTAAGCTACCACAAGACGATTTTTTTTTTTTCTGACTGGAGATAGTTTTGTGTCTAATGGTTGGAAAATATTGTTAGTTTAGCTTTGGAATACTCGAATTTTCCTCTCAGGATTTAGCCTAAATAAAATACCTAAGTGTGTTCATGGCAGCGAAAAGAATATAATCAGGGCGCCTTTGTTTTCAACTGGCGGAACTGGACAACTCTCAGGACTTAAATACTGTGTTGTCGCTATATGAAATTCGGTGAGCCGTAGTTATGATGTAGGAATAAGTTTCCTTGTTTATTGGTAATATCGACCCTCCAGTCTAACTACGCCGGGCCATGAGCCGAACTCAGAAGGGGTTTGGGATCCTCGTCAGGTTAGAATAAACGCGCCATGGTGTATTAGCGATAGCAAAAGGGCAGCTAATTTACTGTTAGGTGTTTCTCATAGTCATTAAGAGTATGTGTGTAGTCTGTGTTTGGAACAATAGTTCACCAGATATTTCAATAATACTACTGCTACTTTTCTCTGCTGATTAATATTCCTTAACTGAGAATGGTTTAGTATATATAACTACCTATAGATGAGGCTGTCTGAAATGATGCGTCAGCGAGGAAAGTGATGGGCATGACCTAAATGTGACCTAGACGCAGTGGAATAGTAGGTGAACTTTTGTTCCTGACTGTACTTGAGAGTATATTATTTGCTTTTTGTTTCACTGGTTAATCAGTTGAACTGAACTTGGTAAAGAAAAAACGTTATATTCAACCTCAAACATATGTATTATATAGCCAGAATTCACACACACACACACACACACACACACACACACACACACACACACACACACACACACACTGTTCAAGATGATGTTTATATTGCTTGAATCAGGTGTGCTATCAGGTGTACCGGTAGTTAGTTTTGTGGAAGTCCCCATTGGACTTCACGCTGATATAACCCTCTCATTTACATTTAGTGTACGTTACCCTCGTCCTCCATCCCCTTCGTTTATCCTGTTCATTCCATCTCCGGCTGTTTTGCTTCAACAGACTCCCGGTTGTATCAGCTTTTTTACTATGTTAGTTAGTCTGCCTCGCTTTGTTATATAGTGGGTGCAACACTGATTTGCACTTTGAGCTGGGAAGATGAGAACTGCAGACTTTCAATAGCAGCCAAATTATTTTTTTTTTAAGAAAAAAAAGTACTTTTATTGTAAAATGAGATTGACTATGATCGTATGAAAGTCGTACTATTGTAAGGAGAGGAGAGGAACACCAGAATCATGGCGGAGAGTCAAACTGTGAAAGCAAGTTATTATGGGGAAGGGAGGTGGTGTTTCGTAGGAGAAGCATTTACGGAGGTGACACAGAATACCCGAATATCGTTTTGTCCGGCCTAAGTTTTAGACCTTGGATTTCCCCTTGAGCTGCCCAGTGAGTATATACCTTGGTCGAGAGCACCTTTACTAGGATGCAACGTTGGACAAGACGGAGATTGGTTTGAATCCTCGTGTGGATCTAAGTAAATTCGGTGTTTAAACCAAAACGATCAAGGTTGTTTGAAACATAATTTCTTTTACGCTGAATACAGTTAAGAGGAATCATTAAGTGCTCGATATTACTGCAAAACCAAATGTTTTATTGTAAATTGCCAGTCTTGTAACTGTATGTCCACAAGAGTAATTCTCAGCCTTTTTATTACTGAAATGAAAATATTCATCTGTTAACGGATTGATTCGGAAAACAAATCAGCATGGTTATGTTTACACTACCTATCCAAATTCATGTCTTTATTATAGATAATTTCTCGAAGAATTGGTTAACTTAACATTTTAGAATAGTGGGCCATGGCCCTTGTGCTACCCTCCCTTCCCCTGGCTACGCTTCCTTGCTGTCTACCAACTATCCGTCTATTTATCTACCTATGCATCTATCTGTATACGGCTGTAGGAGGCAGGTCTATACATAAGGAGTTTAGAAATTGGCTTCAAGGATTTGCATAATATCAAAGCATACGAAATGAGCTGCTTCACACCCTTATCACTTCACCCATCTCTTATTTATTCACTCTGTCATCCCGGTTACCTCTCTCGTACCTATTCTCGGATCCACAAACAAACTTTAGCTCAATTCACTCTAGTAGTCTTTTGTTTTTCCATAAAGAGAAGGAGACAGGAAGATTTTACACTTTCCATTCTTTGTCGTGCATGGGTAAGATTTCATTCTCACGGTGAGCAAGAGACAGGGAAGATTGTATGCATTCCTTGCTTAAAAAAAAAAAAAATTCGGAGTTACGACAGGTAGTTGATCGTAGGGCGGTGAATATGGGCCCAACCGTCTATACTGCATTCTCACGACTTTGATATCTAGAGTCTGAAGATTTTTCCGGCAAATGAATAGCGGAAGAGGAAGGATAATGGAGGAAGCAAGAGGGAAGAGAAGAAGGGAGAAGGAAGATAACGGAGGGAAGGTTAGTGGAGAGCTGATGATAAACAAGATAGGAAATGGAGGAAGGGAAGGAGGGAGGGGGATGTGAAGGGAGGGAGAGATAGGGAAATGGAGAGCTGGTGATTAAAGACATGGGAAGTGGAGGAAGGGAGAGGAAACGAAAGGAGGGAGAAGGAAATGAAGGGAGGTAGGGATAGGGGCGTGGAGAGCTGGTGATAAAAGAGATAGGAAGTGGACAAGGAGAGGGAAGTGAAGGGAGGGAAGGATAGGGGCGTGGAGGGCTGGTGATAAAAGAGAAGAAGGGAGAATCTGAAAGGAAAGTCTCGTGATGTGAATGACTCAGATGGAAGAAGTGTTACCAACGTACTGAAATTGTGTTTACTGGCGGGAGGCAGCAGTTTCAGCCATACTCAGATCATCTTTTATTATTATGGAAGAGGAGTATTATATATGGACCGTCCTGTACATTAAACAAGACCCATAATTTTAAGCAAATGAGTGCAAGGATCGGACTGGAAGTGGCTCAGGAGTCTTCTTAACATTTTTTTAGCGATTTATGTCGTACATTATACTTTAATATTCTCCAGTTTATTGATGTCATTTTAAAATCGCCGTAGTTTTCATAAAGTTGATATTGAGGTTTAATGTAAACACACACACACACACACACACACACACACACACACACACACACACACAAACACACACACACACAGCCAGTACGAAGCTTCCAGATTTGTCTTAGAATACGTTCCTATTTGTTATGTATTATTTCTTGTTCTTGTTAGTCTCTCAACTTGGCCTGCAGTTGACAGCTTTCCGTCTTGAATGCTGAGTTGTAACGAAAGATTAGTACTAGAATACGGTGCCAGTCACGAAGAAGTGCTCTGGCAAGGATGTAGAGCCACGGTCTTGTCTTATTCTACCATTCGGGTACGTGAAATAAGCTGTAAAAGAACAAATATCTGGTCCAGGTTAGTGTAAAAGGACGAATATCTGGACCAGGATAGTTTAAAAGGACGAATATCTGGACCAGGATAGCGTAAAAGAACGAATATCCGGACCAGGTTAGTGTAAAGAGTATAGCATTCAACACCAGGCGATTTTATTCAGTTCAGAGTGAGCCATTGGAATCTGAGAGTGTTAGTGCTGTCATCATTAAACTTTTCATATACGGAACAACTCTAGTATTTTATTTCATCTGACATCAGACGGGTATATTTAGCGGAAAATCTATATTAATATTGTCAACAGTAACCCTTTCGTGGTCGGAGCAACTCTAGTATAATGTTCCAGCTTACGTCAGACGATTGTGTTAAGCTGAGTGCGTCATACAACCCTCAGATTAAATCTCATTCCTGAGGAGGGATTCACAGACGTACTAAGTAAGGAAGCCTCTCGTAACTTGCATTTTAGTTCCTAGAAAGAACGAGACTGCATACTTCACTCTTTGTAGTAAATGCCGTTGAGCATACCCCCTCTGACCAGCTGTGTGTGGGGGAGGTATGGCTCTGTTCATTCCCACGCACCTAGACCGATTAGGTACAGTTGCTCGGCCTGGAAGCTGCTTTACCCGGCGTGACCCACCTGGGGCCCTGTTGGCAGTGACAAGAATTCGTATCACCCCAAGCTCAGCGATTTATTCTTCTTATTATACCTTCTTATCCCCTTGTGCGGTACTAGAAAACCATATTGGTGCTAAAACTCTGTAAATAATATAGGGGAGAATATCCAGGTATAATAAGCGTAATAATTCGCAAAGATACAGATGCCATGAAGCCTACAGAGGCATCCAGAATATGACCCCCGGCCTCATCTCCACCTGTGATGAGTAACTCACCACCTGTTTGAGTATGGATATATAGCACGCCTACCTGCTCTCTCTCTCTCTCTCTCTCTCTCTCTCTCTCTCTCTCCTTCTCCTTTCCTCTCTTTCCTTTTTTCTT
>JAGKTI010003970.1:0-21544 GCA_018397915.1 Birgus latro | reverse complement strand
ATGGAGAATGTGAGTGAATTTAAGTACTTGGGCAGTGTGATGAGTAAGGATGGTAGTCTGGAGGGTGAAGTGCTCGAAAGGGTACAGCAGGGAAGGAAGGTTGCTGGTTCGTTGAAAGCAGTGATAAGAAACAGGGAGGTGAGCATGGAAGTGAAAAAGTTGTTACATGACAGTATTGTGATACCAACTCTGACATATGGAAGTGAAGCTTGGACCCTGTTGGAAGGACAGAAGTCAAGAGTGAGAGCAGTGGAAATGAGTTATTTGAGAGGAGCATGTGGAGTCACATGGAGAGACAGACTAACAAATGAGGAAGTGAAGGAGCGTTGTGGTGTGGTTGAGGACGTGATGGGAAGCGTTAGGAGAAACACGTTAAGGTGGTTTGGGCATGTGGAGAGGATGGAGAGTGAAAGATTGACGAGGAGAGTGTATGTGAGTGAGGTGGAGGGGGCGAGAGGGAGGGGGAGGCCGAGGATGAGATGGAGGGATGGAGTGGAGAGGTATATGAGAGAGGGGGGTGTGAGTTGGGAGCGTGGTAGTGAAATGGCAGGGGACAGAGTGACATGGAGGCGATTTGTTTGTGGCCACCCCATTCGGGATTGAGGCGTCTGGCAATAGATAGATAGATAGATAGTTCTCTACTAACTTGAGAATGACAACCACCCAACTGTAGCCCTGTCATCATTGCCATCAACATCTGCACTTCACAGATTATCGTCTGGCTCCTCGGCAATCTTAAGTAGTGATTCACTACTATCAGTGTCATCACCATTGGTACCTGATGTAAAATCACTACTAATATCATCAGTGAAATCATCATTCAAATCCTGATTTAGAATAAGTTTTATTTCATCATCACTAATGTTCCTCCTTGTGTGGGACATGATTATGTCTACAGTATCCAAGTATCAAATGAAGCTTAGAAATTGACATCTACAGGAGAAACAAAGGAGTGTTTTATCCCCTCTAAGAGCTGGGAACAGACTGATGAGTCACTGAGTGAGCAACGTTACCGTATATAAGCAACCGGCTACCCTTTTGTTGCCAGTTAGGGATATTTGAGGCTCTAGGGCACTTATGGTATACATTGCTGAATATATATATAGTCTCTGCTAGGATTTACAGGGGACAGTATTTGGGGAAGCGTCTATATGTAGTCTCCCCACAATTTTTCAGTAGATTTTGCACAGTCTATATACTATGCTGTATAACATGAACTGCATCATTAACCCATGGTGTTCGGGTGTCTTGTATAGATGACCGCTCCAGAAGTCTGGGTAGCATGTATATATGATCTTGTGTTTTGCGGCATTGTTTGAACATTTCGCGGGTAATGACCACCACAGGCAAACATATGCAACCCTCCTGCATGCATCCCAGTCATGCTGCAGTTACCTGCCTACCTTCATCATGGATAGACCTTCGTAAAAAATTTTCCCTGTGTCCGTTGAGATGTCAGCCAGCCTGCCTCAAGGTTGTTTCCATAGTGACTGCACTGCCTTGCTCACAGCACTACACACTCACACCACATTTCTGAAGGCCTGTACTGAAATGGCGTTTGTGGTTGATTGTTGTATTCTGAAAGTAGTTTTTAATTGTGGAGGGCTAGTACCGTATAAGCCATACTTGTGCTACGCATATGGACACAGCCACAAAAAACACGAAAGTTACCCCACTCCCAAAGGCTCGCTCTCTGACTCTATGCATTACCTGGACAATCTGAGGCCATCAGCTTGAAGTCAAAGGATTGTTGAGTGTTATGACAAATAGTTTTTTATTTTTGGCCAAGTATTAGCTGAGATGTGGTAAAAAAAAAAAAAGTGGTTTTCCAGAAATCCCCAGCTGGGCGAAGGGTCGGCGGAAATTATTGCTGGATGCCATGAGTTAAGGGTCCATATTGCATCAGATGTTCACATGGTCAAGGAAGCAGTATCACATGGTCAAGAATGTAAGCAGTGACACTTTAGCCCCGGAAACAGTACATGAATATCAGTGTTGTATATCACACATTATATACAGGAACTTCCAAAAAATTAGTGAAATAAAGATATCGAGTGAAAGGTTGTTGAGGTACCAGCTGTGTGCATTCTGTGTATCCTTTGACACTGCAGTCATTCATGTCTTTTTGTCTGTAAATCTTAATCTTATGTCCATCTGTTTGAGCTAATGGGGTTGGTACTTTGGAATTTTATTTGTGTGTGTGTGTGTGTGCATGCGTGTGCACACATCTCGAAGAATCACATACAGTGACCCATCCTTTATATGGGTATCATTAACTGGGACATCTGTGTAATTGGAAACCATGTAAGTGGAACCATTGAACCTATTAAATCAATGTGATATCAGGTTTCCAGCCAGACCTCAATTTGCAGACTAAAAACACTTTATGACCCCAGCTACTGTAGGCTACAGATATAAGCATAGCCTAATTTATGTAGATGCAGCTGATGTAAGACAGTGACATGGAAAAGACTTGAGGTACTGTATGGTAGACTCTAACTTATTATTTTATTTATTTTTTTTACTAAATACTGTACCATCTGTGATCCCAACTTCTCTGTAGAGGTGCTAGGTGCTAGCCTCAGACCCTTCAGATTCATGATCAAAGTCAAGATGGCAGCCTAGGCATTACCACACAGTTTCTTTTTTTTTTTGAGGCACCATGCCAATTTTTGGTACAGTTTATGGGTGTCTCACTGACTTTTTACACAGTATGGGTGTCCCACTGAATATTTACACAGTTTATAGGCACCATTTAAGCAGAATCTGTGCAAGCAGGGTCTGCATAAGAGGAGAGGTCATGGTTTTTATCAACTTTGGCAGGCTTGCCTCAGGTTGAGGATCCTTGCTTTAGTTTGATGTAGTAATGATTTGTTGAAAACTGAATACAGAGTGTATATTCAGACTTGAACCTAGTACAGTAAACTCTCAGTTGTCCGGCGTAGTTCAGCCAAACCCAATGCCAGATATTGCATCTGACTCAATATTTGGCACTGAGCCGAATATTGCATTATTATCCATCTCAACTTTGTATCCCAAAAACTTTCTCGTGAGTAAAAGATAAAAAGCAAACATAAAATACATTAATGATAAAATAAAGTAGCTAATGCAGTGATAAAATACAGTAGCTAATGCAGTGCTGGGTGGCTGCTGTTTACAAGCTGGTTGATACACCTCGATGCCGGATATTGCACAGAATCATCGGTTGTGTCCCATTTTGGTGCTGGGTATTGCATAATTTCGCCAGATGTTGCATTAATAGAGCCAACCCAGCACCGCCAGATGTTGCTTTGGGCTGGATATTGCGGTGATGGATGATTGAGAGTTTACTGTATCCAGTATTTAAAATCCAGTGCTCATATTTGGCTTACTCATAATTTAGCATGGCCATCTTCAGCTTACCCTAATAAAATTTAATGTTGATGATAGTGGAAAGTGCTTGACTTTGTTCTTACCCATTTTGTAAGCTAAGCCTCAGTTCTCCCTCTGTCATACCAGTCATTTTAACATCTGATATTTTCTTTTACCAGCTATTCTCTGTGATCATCTTTGGATGTATCTCTTCACAAGGATGGAGCAAGAATGCACAAGGGCATGAGACATGCCTCTACAATGATGACAGCAATGCCTGCAACTATGGAGTGGGCATCTCTGTGATTGCTTTCTTGGCCTCGATTGGCTTTATTGCTGGTGAATACTTCTTTGAACAGATGTCCTCAGTCAAGACCAGGAAACGTTATGTTATGGCTGACTTGGGTTTCTCTGGTGAGTACAGTGTTCCACTAAGATGCCAAGATTAAGGTTTTTGTTGCTGACTTCTATACCTTTGGGGATGTAATCTCTTTCTTTTATTATGTAATTGTTGGCAAGTGCTGTTATGGAGAAATCCTTTTTGATTATGTTAATGTTTTCATCTATATACAGAGAAGTACAGGAGAACCCCTCTTGGTATTGTTTTTGAGACCTGGGAAACTGTATTTAAGGTAGAAATAACAAAAGATGAAGTTAATAACTGATGAGGAAAGTTTATTTGGTGCTGGACCCCTCCAAGACTGCACTGTCACATTTTTTCAAAACTTGGTCTCCATCCAACTTACCCATAGGTTGTTTAATTAATTAAGGGTATGGAAAATATCAAACATGTTTTTTTTTTTAATCTAAAATAAAAATCACGGAGTACAAATACAGTATATCACTATTGTGTTTCTGATGCACCAAGTTGTCTGGGGGGGGGGCCTTCCCTGGGGAACTGGTGACAAAGTGGGATTTTTAAAAATACCCAGGGGTATATATTATGTACCATACCTTGAGGGGTATATATTATGTACCATACCTTGAGTGATGTGCATCAGAGTGAGTATGTATATGTACTAATCCACCTACAGGGTATTGGATAAAGGTTATGCAAATGGAGTTAGCAGATTTTAAGCTTTAATGAAGTGAGGAATAACGTTAGTACTGTATAGTAGATTTGCAGTTTCTTCTTGTTCATTCTGAGAAACATAGAAACTGCATACCCAATCGTACGATATGCATGCCGATTTGAAGGAGTCACATAATATTAGTGTCATAAATGAAGCTAGTTTCCCAGTGTAAAAGCCATGTGATAACATCGGTGGCATATTTGAAGGAATGATATTCCAGGCAACACACAGTGAGTTGTAGTAATAGTAGTAGTATTATAGCATGCCCTTATTTTATATGAGGATTTGTTTGATGATACCCATCACATAATGATGTATTGGTATATCGTGTCAGTTATAACACGGGTTCATTGGGGAATATGTTTTTAGCCAAGGTTTACCCACTCCAACACTACACTGTCATTCCATCACTGGCACTAACACTCCTGGTAGTGACAGAGTTCAAAAACCATCCTGGAATAAACAGATGACTCTAAGCTTGCGTGCCAGTGATTTTATAAGTGAAAACAGCGATTGTACAGTGACCAGTGACGTTTGGTACAGGATCTTAGTGATTGTATAAGCAAAAATGCTATTGTACTGTATATTGAAAAAAGATTCTGACTTTTTTGTAATCACATAAGTTATCCATCATCCTAGTTCATTGTATAACAAGGGACTGCTGTAGTAGTGGTGATGGTGGTGGTGGTGGTAGTAGTAGTGGTGCAGCAGTCCATTGTTTTATGATGTACCGATATATGGTGAATTGCTTATATGATGACTAAGACTGTTTTTTTTATTTATGATTACATTTTTGCTTATACAGTCATTATGACCCAGGATGAAACCTCACCAGTTGGTGTACAGTTGCACTGTAAAACAGCCCCTCACGACACAGCATGGGGCTGAAGAGAGACTCCTTCATGTGGTGGCATTGATATAACCAGTTGTCTCAATGGCCTGGTTATACAGACTCCCCTCAACTCCCTCTCTATTACTCAAAAGGAGGAGGATGGGCAACAGGAGGAGGGCAGCTTAAGCCTGCAGTCCACTAGGCTAATATTTCCGATGAGCCTGGGACCACAACTACAACAAACATACGTACTGACCTCATAAACCTTACTATACTGTGCAGACAGTCGCATAGAATGTCCTTATCAAAAGATCTCAGGGACCACCTGGCTGAAGTGGCCAGTTTACTACAGTCCACTGGTTTCATGTCCAGATGAACCTGGGGCCACGGCAGTAAGTTCAGCAAGTTAATTGTGGTAATTTCAGGTTTATTTTGGTCTGGTTCAGTCCATTCACATCATATAAATTCATTAAGACCTAATTAGGTTCATGCAGATATGTCCATTCAGATTGTTAGGTTCATTCAGATCATTTATGGTTCATCCAGTCCAGCCCTAGTCAGATTGGTTCAGGTTCATAAGTGCTTTAGGTTCTTTTAGCGCAAGTTAGTTTTAAGGATAACCATTCAGGCCAGTTAGCCATTCACTCTGATGATTTATACTATTTATATGATTTTTGGTATCTTGAGATAATTTTACTTAATTTGGGAAGTGAAGTGGGTAAAGATACCTGTACCTAACCTTTCTGATTCAGAGTGTCAGTCTGGAGCCGAGTAAAATTATTGAAAGGCATAATGTATCGTTATTGTAAAGAGATTAAGGTCCATTTAAATCCTTCACTTTCATTTCTACCCATTTCAGTAAGTTTAATTATTTTCCTCAATGTAATCACTGTAGTACATTAGTTAAGTGTTTCCATAATTCATGTGAGATCAAGCCATTAAGAGTGCCACAGTCAAAGTGGTGGTGTAGTGATGTTTTTAGGCATGAGTCCCAAGAGGTGACTGGAAGTTTGTTAAGCATTCAGTGCCATCTAGGGAAGTAGACTGGTCATGATCACTTAAATGTACTGGACTGCAGTAACCTAGCCTTGGGCTCCTGCACATTAAAGGAGGTAACTACAGTATTATAGGACTAGCAGTTAATGTTTCTCCTTTTTGCAGCCTTCTGGTCGTTCCTGTACTTCGTTGGATTCTGCTACTTGACCAGCCAGTGGAGGAAGGTGGAGACCCCACCACCATATGGTGTCAACAACATGCAAGCAGCCATTGCTTTCAGCTTCTTCGCCATTTTTCCTTGGGTCAGTCCATATTACAGTATGTGAGCAAAAGGATAACTGGCTCACTGAAATATTTACCTCCCAGTAGCCCAGCAGCCAGTCCCAGAATTTGTCAGTCCAGCTTGGGGTGACTTCCACCAACCTGAGTTGAAGGGCAAAATCTAAAAAACTTTAAGTGTGTGTGTGTGTTTTTAAGTAATTAAGACACCATATCTGCATATCAGGTACTAATATTCCATATCTGCATGTCAGGTACATGTTCAGATTTACTGTATAAATCATATTTACATTAGTATTGTACATTGAATATGACTTAGTGAATCATTAATTGTATTTGAATGTGCATATTTTCCATCAATCCCCATGTTGTCCTGCGAGGAGCATAGGAACCCGGGACTAGGCATGTTGGTCCTGACATTTAAGATGAGTTGACCAGCCTCACTCATCCCTGAGTGGCATTACGTGAGCAGTAAACCCCAACCACCCCATGGATATAAACCTATACAGGCTCAATCCAATTGGAGCACCTTAATTACCCACTAACCACCAGGTGCTATAATTTGGTTATATGGTTACCACCCAGCATAGTAAATGGTTTCATGGTGTACAGGAAACCATTTGGTTTGTCGCTCAGTGTAGAGTTACTCATAGGCAGAAAGAAGAGGAAAGAATAACAACTACTATCTTGTAAAGAATTTGGCAATTTGTAAAGCAGTCTTTTAGGTTTAAATTTCTATTTACTGTAAACATAAAAGAGAGAAAACTGCTTAAACTGTAGAACATAAAAAAGGAAACATACATGGGAGCATACACTAATAATGATATAAATAGAGCAAATGAAAACAGAATTTTACTTTGTTACATAATTGTTACATCATGATCATCATCATCTGGACCTCCTCTCCCACCCTAGGGCAGGGTGAGGAGTAGCAACGTCCAGACAGCCCAAGTTTGCCCAATTCAATGGGCCACACTTCTGTTCACTCATCATTCAAACCCCCGAAATCCTGGCTGTATCTGATACGCCAAAAACATTCACCACATTCTGTAGCTTCACATAAATGTATCCCGTAGAGTCAGTCCAGATACTGTCTTGTTAAAAAGGGGTGCCATATCCCTGATCTTACACCTCTCGCAATGTTCATCCAGCCAGCTCGATCTTTTGTCAGTCCCCTAGCCTCACCAACTTCCATACCTCTTTTCCTCACACACTTATCCACCATATCCCTCCACCCTCTCCTTGGCCTGCTTCACCTCCACACTCCCTCAAATTCGGTTAGATATACCTTATTCACCACTCTCTTGTTATCCATTTTCTCCACATGACCATACCATCTCAGTACATTCCCTTTGATTCTGGTGTCCACAGACTTTCTCACTCAGCATCTTTCACAAATCACATTATTCCATATCCTATCCACTCTCTGTACTCCACAAAATTCCTAAGCAGTCCCATCTCCACTGCTCTCACTCTTGCCTTTTCATTTTCATGCCACACCATAGTCTTATCCATATATAAAGGTTGGCACTAACACTCCTTCATGTAAGCCTCGTGCAGCTGCAAAACTCAAGCCTCTCTCTCTTATCAAGGCCTTCATAGCACCAGCTACTTTCCTTCCTTATGTCACTCTACGTTCCACTTCTTTTGCACATTATCCTCTCTTCTTATATCACTGTACCCAGTTATTTGAACTCTCTCACCAGTTCCAGTCTCTTTATTCACTGTAATATCATCACACTGGGAGTCACCTTCTCACTCAGTAGCTATCACTTATCTCTTTTCTGCATTTACTTTCAAGGCATGGCATTCACAGACCAGCAAACTTTGCACTAGTCTGCCAAATTCTTGTGTGGTATTTGCAAGTAGTACTGCATCATCAGCATACAACAAATTTGAGATATTCCATCCATCACCATTCACTACCAATGCCATTCCTCTCTCCATTACTTGTGTTTTTACTTCTCTCATCACCCTATCCATATATATGTTGAACAACCAAGGGAACATCACACAACCTTTTTGCACGCCTACACTGATCTTGAACCATTCTCTTAGTTGCCCATATACCCATACACATGCTTCACTACCATCATAAAAACTCTTGACGGCACCTAGCAGCTTACCATCTACACCGTACATACACAAAATCTTCCACAATCCTTCTCTGTCTACTTTTGTCGCATGTTTTTTTCCAGATCCATGAATGCCATACACACCGTATAGTCCTCCTCACCACCTTTCTCCATTATATGTCTTACTGCAAATATTTGATCCAAACATCCTCATCCACCCTGTTCATCACTCACAATTGTTACACTGCAAGATTGTTTTTGCAGTCTGGCATCTGTGGCTCCTTGTATCTTCATTTCTTTGCTTCTAAAGATGTTGCTACTGTTGACCTAGTATCAGAATTACCTGTACCATTAAGGTAATGAGTAACCTGGTGTTTGCGTTTTGAAGAGATATCGAAAGCCAGTCGTCATTTCGAAAAACACAATAGTGAGAAACAACTCTCTCTCCTGACATTGAATGTGGGGGTGTGGTGAAGACAAACTTGTTAAATGTTGTGAGAGAAGATTCTGCATTTACCCTTACAGCCTTTGCAGTCTGTTAGAATCTAGCCTTTAGATTATGTTGCTGATCTTTCAGCTTTGGTTTCTGAATAATTACAGACTGATCATCAGACTGATCATATGTCAGGCATTGTGTGTGTATGTGTGTGTGTGCACATGTGCACACTTAGTACAAGAGTTATTGTATCATTTGGGTGAATTCAGTTTATAATTGGACGATTTCTTTTCGTAGCTGGGCACTCGCCCACCCAGTTAACATGTTACGTTTAGGCCTGCCTAAGTGGTAATGCCATAGGTGTGATTCGGAAGTGTCATCACAAGCTTGGTGACTAGTCGTATAACCATTCATTTTCAGGCATAAAGTTCAACTACAAATATGTGTTCAAAATTTTTAAACAATCAAAAATTTTAAAGTGGCTGGGGAATGGCTAGGAGGAGGAGGGAGATGAGAAGGGAAGAAGAGATCAGCAGGATGGAAGCAGTGGGAACAATGAAGAAAGTCAAAATGGAAAATGCTTCAGGAATTGATTGAATGTGTGGTGTAATGCTAATGCATGGGGGGAGAGATAGTAGTGGAATGGATATGGAAGATTTGCAGATTGGTCTGAGAGGAATGTAAAGTCCCAGAGGATTGAAAGTCAGGTATAATTATTCCCCTGTGCAAAGATAAAAAGGGGGAAAAAAAGTGTGTGGTAATCATAGTGGCATTTGTATTCTTAGTGTAATAGGGAAAGTATATGGTAGAATACTTATTGACAGAGTTAGGGAAATAATAGAGGAATTAGTTGAAGAACAGGGAAGAGGTTGGGTAGATCAGATATTCATCCTAAGGTCTTAAGTTAAAAAGTTACTAGAGAAGAGAAAGAAGTTGTGACCTTCATGGATTTGGAGAAAGCATATGACTGAGTGGATAGACAAGGAATGTGGAAATTGTTAGGAATATATGGAGTAAATGGGAAGCTGTTGAGTGCCTTGAAGAGTATGTATGATGGCGCTAAGACTGCAGTGAGTGTGGATGGTGAACTGAGTGAATATTTCTGACTGAAGTTTGGAGTGAAACAGAAGTGTGTCATGTCTACATGGTTGTTCAATCTGGATATGGATGGATTTGTAAAAGAGATACAAGTTAGGGTAGTGGATGTTGGAGTGGCCCTGATGAGAGAGGGCAATGTTTGGAAACTTCCTGTTCTGTTGTTTGCAGATGATACTGTATTGTTAAGTGAAGATGAAGGGGAACTGCAAAGTGTGGTGAATGAGTCTGGGAGAGTGTGTAAGAAATGGAATCTAAAGGTGAATGAAGGGATGTGTAAAAGTTGTGGTCATCGAGAGAAATAAAGTCCCTGAATGCACCGTAAGGTTGGATGTTGAGGAAATGGAAATGTAAGTGCATTTAAGTACTTGGGTAGTGTGGTGAGTAAAGATGGAAGTTTGGAGGATGAGGTGCTTGAAAGGATATAGCAGGGAAGAAAGGTTGCCGGTTCTTTGAAAGCAGCGATAAGGAACAGGGAACTGAGCATGGAAGTAAAAAAGTCGCTGCATGAAAGTATTGTGATACCAACTCTAACCTATGGATGCGAAGCTTGGTCGCTGTTCGAAGGACACAAGTCAAGAGTGAGAGCTGTGGAAATGAGTTACTTGAGCAGAGCATGTAGAGTCATATGGAGAGACAGACTGACAAATGAAGAAGTGAAGGAGCATTGTGGTGTGGCTGTGGATGTGATAGAAAGCATTTAGGAGAAATACATTAAGGTGCTTTGGCCATGGGGAGGGGATGGAGAATGAGAGACTAATAAGGAGAGTGTATGTGAGGTGGAGGGGGGGAGAGTGAGACTGAGGATGAGATGGAGGGGTGGTGTAGAAAGGTATGTGAGAGAGGGGAAGGACAGAGTTGGGGGGAGGACAGGGAAATGATAGGGAACAGGGCGACAAGGAGGCAATTTGTTTGTGGCCACCACATAAGGGATTAAGGCACTTGCTGTAGATAGGTATATAAACCTACATTAAAATAATCACTTCCTTTAGCATTTTAATTTGCATATTCATTTCAGATAAGCTTTAAAGTGATTACTATATCTTTAATGCTTCCAACAATACAGTATATTATTTTAAAAGGATTAATACTTCTTGAAAGTAAGTAGCATCTTTGCCATTGGCCAGATGATATAAAACAACATAAGCCACATAACTTTT
The DNA here is from genome assembly GCA_018397915.1 of Birgus latro. Lineage (NCBI taxonomy): Eukaryota > Metazoa > Arthropoda > Malacostraca > Decapoda > Coenobitidae > Birgus > Birgus latro. Next base: position 10,247 of record JAGKTI010003970.1, on the reverse strand, counting down.
GCATTTCCCTATAAGTAACATCTTGGCCATTAGCCAGGATGTAGGCCAGATGAACGTACAAAACTAATGTGTAATGGTATAAATACACCTGCTTTATAGTAATCCCTCATGTTGGACATGATTTACTAGCAGTCAAGGATGCCCCTCATGTAGTTATATCTTGATTAAAACAACATTCCATTAAACAAAGCATGAATGGCTAAGAACAGTGCATGCCAGTCACATGCAATGATAGTATAGTGTCTGTGTTTTATGGAAGAAAGAAGAAACCAAAAGCTAGAAGCCCACAAGGTTGTTCATTCCATCCAGCCATCCAATCCTATGTTGCACCATGAGCCCAAGGCTATGCAAGTTGGTCTTAACATTCAAGTTGAGAGTAACCAGCTTCACTCATCCCCGAGTGGCACTGTGTGAGCAACAAACCCCAACTGTCCTTTGAATATAAACCTACACTGGCTCAATCCAATTGGAGATCTTTAATTACTCACTATACCACCAAGTGCCATAATTTGGTTATATAGTTACCACCCAGTGTAGTAAATGGTTTCCTGGTGTACAGGAAACCATTTGGCTTGTCACTCAGTGTAGAGTCACCCATAGGCAGAAGAAAGAGAAAAGAATGAAGGAAAGAAAGACAGAAGAGGGAGTGTAAAGTCACCCGTAGGCAGAAGGAAGAGGAAAGAATGAAGGAAAGAAAGACTGAAGAGGAAGGAAGGAAGAGAGGAAAGGGAAGACACCCAAAGCAGCACTATATCGAGTGAGTGGATGGTGATGTAGCGCTTCACACAAGGATAAATAAAACCCCTGTATAAAGTCAACAACTGTGTGGGTTAAAGTAGGCATGGAGTCAGCTTAGCACACCCAGTATCTTGGAAGCAGATTTTACAAGACAAATATCTTCCAAGATAAAGCTCGAGAGAATGAAATCCCAAGTATGTTCAGAGGTGATGCATGATTGAGTTGGATATTGTTGAAAATTAAAGGACATTCCTATAGAAAATTCTGACAGGTTGAAGCCAGACAACATTTCACCGACTGTCACACCCACTGTAGTATCAGTGACTACACACTTGCACATCCTCTGCATGACTCAAAGTAAGACTGGGAAAGCACTTGCCACTTAGAATAGATGTTGCATGGGACAGTGATGCAATCAGCGCCACTGCTAATTGCAGGTGGCATGTGTCCGTACGAGATCATTGTTCTCGGCCATCTCAAAAGTTGCATAGTGGGTAAGCGTTTTCTGCTGTTGTTAACCCAAAACTTTGCTTAAGTTTTCATCAATCATTCTGTTGAATCGTATACTCATCCATTGCATACTGGGGTGTGACAGAATCATAGTCACAATTACCCCCATACAACCTTGGTGCAGTTGCCCCATTGCTGCATGGAAGGGACTACATTCTATATGCTTAAAGGTATAAATTCACATGTTTGCCATAATGTACCTTACAGTGTCCACATTTACTGACAGCACTTTGAAATATGCAGGCAGCTTTATTCATGTAGCACCAAATGTTATCATTTCCAGCGCATGGTTTTGTAAAAAATTAACACATTCCTGTAAAAAGAGTACATAGTAATCATGTAAGATGTTGAAATGTATGGATTATGTATGAGTTGTGAATAAATTCCAAATGGTTATATTTCAGTATGTACTACATACTGTGTTTTGTCAACAACTTGTACAATGGACACTTTCAGGTAGTTGGCTTGATTACCACAGTGCATGTCAATATTCTCTGCCAGTTTTGACACCTATGTTAACCCCTAGACGCTGGGATTTTTTTTTTGGCTCGGCTGCCAAAATTTCCGAAAATAGCCTTTATTCAAACCTTCATATCTGGGAAAGTGTAGCAGTTAGGGAAACAGATTAAAAACCATGTTACTTACCAACTCTTCTTGCGAATGAAAGCATCCCCGGGTCTGCAGATGGTTATGTCAGTGAGTAAGGATGTGAAGAGCATGAGTAACTTCTGGCGCTAGAAGCGGGATGTCTTCATGCATGTTTTGCGTGGCCCCGACTTTGGCCTTGCTCTTAACGTGACAACTTCTCCACTACTTGATAAACTAGACAGAGTGGCATCCAAGGCTCGCCCTATGGCACTATCACTGAGCCCATTCCTAGTATCCTTGGGTAGAGGCTTGACGGGTGAATGAGGCAAGGGGTCTGTGTGAGGCAGGAATGGAATCGGATAAGGAGGTTTCAGAAAACATCGTTCAGCACCTGGCAGTGTCACAGAGAAGACTGAGGTGCACTTGCGTAAGGTGGCGGGAGTCTCTCCCAACCTTTTGGTGATGAGATGTAATGGCAGCCACTTCAAACTGTGGTGGGAATACATTTGCAGTTCTTACTGACACCCAGCAGTCTCTTTCCATCCCTTTTGCATCAACCCATACCGACACCCAGCGCGTAGGGGTTAATATTAAAAAGGTATTACATGGAGGAGAATAATAAGGTGTAATATGAAAAATAAATTGCTGAGGAAGAGATGTTAGGAAGTATTCTAAGTCAACAAGAATACTATCCCTTCTCACTGGCTTTTTGTATTGTCTCTTACTGCAGATATTTAAGCCACACATCCTCCTACCACTCCTGAAACCACATTTTTTATCACTTGCCATGTCTTGTTACACCTGCCTCATCTTGCCTTTCATGATTCTTCCATATATCTTAACCATAACATTTTATTGCACACACACATTATGTTGGTAGCATTCTTTCTCCTCAGCCCCAAAGATGATAAGAATGAATGTTAGATATTACAATGAAGTATTCTAAGTGATGAATGCTAAATATTGCATTGAATGATCCATGTTATATATGTACAGTGAAGCACTGTTAATAAGAGTACAACATTCTGAATCATTCAGGCTGGAGCAGCATACCTGGCCTTTTTGCGGTTCAAACAAGGGTCTGATCAGGCCTTTGCTCCCAGCTATGAAGCTGATCCCAGCAACACTGGAGGCTACAGTAGCTACCCTGATGCCACAGACCCAGATGGTGGTTACTCTCAGCCTCCATTTGGTGGTCAACCTGCTCAGCCACAGCAGCCAGGTATGGAGATAGGCACACCCGGTTACCAGTCAGAGGCCTAGCTTGGTTTGTGGTGACATTAGCTACTGTAGCATGACTTGTAAATTGTAGACATTACATTTTAGCATAATGTATAGTGAGTCCTCATAATATGTCAGTTTTATTTATGTTCCTATTTGCCATTATGACCACAGTAAATTAAGGAATGAGTGCTTATCTTAGTTATATCACTGGCCATAAGACTGATTTACCAGTTCTCCTGATTTACCAGTTCTCCCAGTTTATAGAACCAGTTGTACAAAGAAAATTGTTATACAGGTATTTTGGAACACATCCTCGACATATAATGAGGACTCGTATCATACTAAATTAATTTTGAATATTATAATACTTTTTAAGTCAAGTTTGTATTTCCTGGACCTCATACAACACTTTGGTTAACATTTCAAATCTTCTGTTTCAAGAATTTGTGTTGTACACACCGATAAAGTATCGGTATATTCCAGGTTTTAGATATCCTGGAAAAGCCTTGCTACATGTAGTTTATCATGGTACTTTGCACTGGCTATTACAGTAAAACCTCTTGAGTACAAGTGTATGGACATACCCCAATACGAATCGAGTCGAGAACCGAACGCTTCACTCTTTCAACGATTAGGAATAAAGGACATGCCCAAGAAGAGTTGTGTTTTGCTCTTCAATTGATCCAACCATCCGCAATTTGAAATGTGTGTAGTCTTGTGGCGTGAATTTCCAGTATCCGCCAGTAGCTGGCGTGTGCTTCTGCCTTCCGCCACTACAGGTGAGCCCTGAGATAGCCACAGCTACAGCCCAAGCAGTGAGAGAGGACCACAGTACACTAGCAGTATGTTTATCAGTTGTACATTTATGTAAAGTTTTGTTGTGTTTATTTTTATTGCGTTTTTGTTGGTACGTCTTTTTTTCCGACAATTCAAATTTGCAACATAAAAGTTAGGAACTGATTCAAGTCACACTCATGGTACAGTACATGTATTCATATTTACATCAGTATTTCTCCATTCTGAAATTGAATAAAGAACAGATAAAAATACAACATGAGTTGCATCAGTAATGGCATGAATTACATTGAGTGTTCATGTGATCAAGGAAGCAGCCTCCCATGGTAAAGGATGCAGCTGGTGATGCAAAGTTGTGATCTAGCCCTGCCAAAACAACATGTGAATGCAGCATTGTGTATCGCACATTACTGTCCATTATTTGCAGGCAAACTAACATTGAAAATGGTGTAATAATGACATAGAGTGAACAGTTTTTTGTTTACCAGCTATGCACATTCATTCCTTGATGACAAAATGTATCAGTGTGCTATCAAGCATGAACCAGCGTGAATAATCCTAACATAGTGGATAATGACTGGCTTCAAGATAGTATGAATAAAAAAATTTATTGAATTACCTAGCATGGCTTTCACTGAAAACAAGTTTGTTTGGTGATGAGCTGAAATAAAAGAAAATAGTGCATGATACTTAAAATACAAGTGGCAGAGATACAGCCACACATATCGGTGATGGGACATTGACAAAAGTGGTAGCTGGGAGGTACCTATATGCTCTGGCTGATTAACTTATTCCAGCTTGACATATTTACATACTTTATATATTTGCTAGTTTTAGGTGGGGACTTGAATGTATCTCTACTATTTGTCAAGAAACATGTAAGGAAAATTGCTTGGAAATGCAAACGATTCAAGCCCCGACGACAGTCATGGACATTCATATACGTCGGATATCGGGGTATACATGTTAATAGTTCATTGATCTGTTGATAAAGAGAAGCTCATTATAGGAGGTATTTACTAAATGTGTTTGGAGGACATCCTTGAAGTAGTCAAGTAGAGCAAATGTAGAATGAGAAATTGGCTAGGAGTGCATGTGAGTGAGGTGGAGGGACAGGAGGGAAAGGGAGACCAAGGATTAGGTTGTGGAATGGGATGAAGAAATATGTGAATGTGAGTAGGGTAGCCTGATGGCAGAGCTCTGTGGAGGAAGTTTGTTTGTGGCCATCCTATGCAGGATTAAGGCATCTGGCAGTAGATGTTAGATTTAATAAGTTACCTCTAATATTGATGTTCAGGTCATAGTGTGAGTTATGGTTTGGGTGATGGTAACTGACATGCAAAGTACAATCAGGGACAGAAGTTGACTTATTATTCACTTTGTGTACACACAATCAAAAGAGTATCTTTACTCAGGTGATCGATGGTTTCACAGTGAATGTTGCGACTGTTAGTGTTTTCTTCCTAAGGCAAATAGTTTTGAGTGACAGATTTTAATACATGCTTCATAAATTGGATACTTTACAAGGTGTTGATGATTATAACAGGCATACACAAAAATGAAAAATGACTGAAGAACTTTATCTAGTGGTTCATCTAAGGTTTCAAAACGTAAAGACAGGAAGTGTTTTGATCGTGTGTTTTTCACATGTGAGTCATGTCAGTCACTTTCCTCCCTAATGCCTCATATCATCAGTAGGCCAAGAAACATACCAAGACTCTCCCAGTTTAAGAATGTAGCAAGAAGAGTGAAGTGTCAGGTTGAGTTAAAATATTAGGCAAACTTTTTTCTTATATCATACAGTGAAATAAACTTGTATGTAAACAAAACTAACCCCAAGCTATAAAAAGTAACCTTTTTATACTAGCTAAAAATCTGCTGAAGTGTGTGTTACAAGTTCATGTAAGTATATACATTTTTTTTGTTTTTTTTTTTTTTTTTTTTTTTTAGGGAGCACAGATAGGCTGTTTGGTGATTGCACAGGACTGTTAATTTGGTTATATAGCAAAGAAAGAATACTTAAATTTGATTTTAAACTTCTTAGTAATGACTGGCTAAAGAAATAATTTCACAATTCCAGGTTTGTAATGAGTTATTCCCGTACCCTGAAGGTCGAGTCTCTGAATGTGCGTGGATGTAGCATAATTGAGGCTAAAAGGGAGGAGATTGGGTGAATGTTTGTGAGAAGAAAGTTGGATTTGTTAGCTTTGAGTGAAACAAAGATGAAAGGGAAAGGTGAGTTTACATTTGGAAGTGTGAATGGAAGATTGTTAGGTGTTGATAGAGGAAGGGAGAGAGAAGGTGTGGCCTTGTTAGTGAGCCCGAAAGAACAGCAGTGTGAGATTGAATGGAAGGAGGTGTCATCGAGACTGATGTGGGTGAAAGCGAAATTTGGACGTGAGTTGTGGGTATTTGTGAGTGCATATGGGCCTGGTAGTGAAAGGGATGAAGAAGAAAAAGAGTCTTTCTGGAATGATGTTGATGAGTGTTTGCAGAGTTTTGGAGCGAATGTGAATGTGGTAATGATGTGGGATCTGAATGCTAGAGTGGGAAATGTAGCAGTTGAAGGTGTAGTTGGTATGCATGGTGTGCCTGAAAGAAATGTAAATGGGGAACGAATGATAGGTACGTATGTGTTGAGCGAGAGATGGTGATTGGGAATACCTTGTTTGAGAAGAAAGATAAGTATACATGGATGAGACAAGAGGGTGGAAGGGTTGTTGACAGAGCATTGATGGACTATGTGGTTGTGTCCAGGAATGTAATAGGAAGATTGTTGGATGTGAGAGTTTTGAGAGGAGAGGGTGGAGGTATGCCTGACCACTACCTGGTGAAGGGAAAGTTGAGAGTAGGTAAGAGACGGGTGAGAGCTACGAGAGTTCGGTGTGGCAAGGAGGTTTTGAAAGTGAGTGAGTTTGATAAAAGAGAGAAAATGATAGAGTATCAGAAGAAATTGAGAGATGAGTGGAGCGCAGTGAAAGATCAGGAGAATGGCAGTGTGGAGGAGGAATGGCAGGTGTTTAAGAGTGCTGTGGTGGGGCATTCGGAAGAGGTGTGTGGTGTGAGACGAGTGGGTGGTGGTGTAAGAAAGGGAAGTGAATGGTGGTGTGAGGAAGTATGTATGTCTGTGGCTGAGAATAGATGTGCATATGAAGTGTGGTTGCAGAGGAAGGAATGAGGTGTCATATAAGAGGTATAAGGAAAAGAGGAATAAGGTGAGAAAAGCTGTGGTGATGCTAAAGTGGCAGCAGGTGAGAAGTGGGGTAGGCGGTTGACTGAGAATTATCAACAGAATAAGAAAATGTTTTGGAAGGAGGTGAAAAGGGTGTGAAAGGGAGAGTCTGGGAAGGAAGAGCGAGTAAAAGCAGAGGATGGAAGGATGTTAATTGAGATGGATGCAGTAAGGAAAAGATGGGTGGAGTATTTTGAAAGATCATTAAATGTAGAGGAGGAAAGGGAGGCTGGCATTGTGGCAGATGGAAGGGTGCAAGGAATTGATATGTTGGGAGAGTTGAATCGATCTTTGAATTATAGACAGGAGGCCCCTTCTTTACGAATGGGGTACCTTCCTGAAAAACCATTGGCTTAACAATATTTTGTTGTGCAAACACACTGCAACATAGGTGAAATGGAGTTTGATTCTAGGACCCCGATTTTTCCCTCATCCACCTGTGTGAACCCTTTTTTTTTTTTTTCCAGTCTGAATCAGTATTTGTGTATCTTATGATTCCATTGCAGGGCCTCGAGCTCAGGTGGTCTTTTTAGCCTGCAGAGACGATGCATTTTCCTCTGCCTTCTTCATAGCCTCCGTTGATTTAGATATTGTAGACTGTCAGTGGGGAGAGGCAATGGTGTCAAGCTACCATATGTTGTTTGTATTCTCACCACTCTCGTGCCTCCTTATCATGTCTAACATTGTCTCAAGAGTAAGGCGCTTACTGACGGACTTGGCGACTTGTTTGTCGGGGCTTGTAGCGGGGCATCTGGCCGGCATGATGGCAAAAATGTTGCACGTGTGGTGGCAAGGTACTGTACTGTTTTGGATGATAGGGCGGGAGTGAATGGTGAATGTTTTCTCCGTTAGTGGCGCTGTGGTCGAATCTGCTGACTGAGAGCATGCTCAGTTTAAAATTATCTGCGGAAAAAAATTAGTTAAAGCGAATTTTTGTTGCGTGATCGTTTGTAAAGTGGAGGGGGTGCATGTGTGTATATACTGTATATATGTATATATATATATATATATATATATATATATATATATATATATATATATATATAGATATATATATATATATATAATATGTATAGTAAGATCTTGCAAATAACGATTTCAGCAATAACGGTAAGTTAGAATAGGTACCCAGTTTCCATAATATCGTTTGGTTTCACTCGATTAATGGTCATTTTGTGGGAAATGTCTGGGCGTATCTTGGATAGCCAGCCCACAGCCTGCTTCAGTGTTCTGTGGATCGCCGCTGTGATGAGAAGCGTTTATTTGCTTATTTCCTTGCCCCTCATTCCCTCTCAGAACTCTGAGCACATGGTTCCAAACTAACCTTAGTTATGCCTAAGCACTTAGCACCTTGAAAGTGCTATGAACACAAGAAAAGCATTTATTCCAAAGAAAAATTTAAAGTTGTTGGACGAAGTGGCGTACGGTGTGCAAACGCTCAGATAGGTACAATGAGTCGAGTGTGTTTACGATGTGGATAGTTTCTTTGTTGGGGGGGGGAAAAGTTAATGATGGAGGAGTAGTAAAAGTCGTGTTTTTGCCAGTGGTGCAACGTGTGTTTGTGTGTGGGCGGGGGGGGAGGGAAGCTTTGTTCCCGAATTTTGTTATAAACTGACGGTCTGTATTAGAGAAAATTCGGCTCTTATGGTATGTGAAGACACTACGTGTTGATGTAAATAGGTAAGATAATGATGTGAGTTCAGTTCTTGTGAATTACCATATACTGTACTGTCATATAAATTATACTGCCTGGCTGACTTGTTTATTATTCATGATTAATAGCAGCCGTGGCTCAGTGGGTTGAGCGCTCCACTATGGCCGTAGGGTCGGAGGATCGAATCCACCCAAGGGTCATTGGTAGACATCAGGAAGGGCATCCGGTCATAAAATGCTACACGCTCCAATCCAAAAAGGCCGACGCATGCAAGCATGTTGCAGCCTTCAAAAACGAAACGATTACTGCATTTGTGTGTATCTGAGAAGTGAGAAGTATGCAGTCAGTCCATGCTGACAGCTTCAGTACTGTATAGTTTTCCTTTTTTCCTTTATTGTTGATGACTAATGACTTTCAAAGACAGTTTCACTATTTTTTTTTCTGTTTGTTGTAATGAGTGCACTGAAAATGATTCTTGGTGAAATATTCATGATGCTTGGAGGCCATTATTCACGTGTTGATCAGGTCAGAAGTGTTTCATGATTGATGATGAGGACTTTCAAGAGGCTTTTTGGCAATCCCTGGTGGTTAAAATATTTATGGGGAGTATTAGGGGGCAAAACTAGTCGGTTAGGTTAGGTTAGAATGCACTGATGTGTCAGGTTGGCGAGTATCGTATGTAAACACATGTCTTGGGTGTCTTATGGTAGACATATTTATAATAACCCATCTTCAATCATCACAACAAACACCTCATTAACTCTGTTAATGTGAGTATTATATATTTAATAACTAATCGTATTATTTCACCAAAAAAAAGTAGTGACAGGAAGGCTTCAAATGGGACAAATGGGTAAAAGTCCTGGGGTGGCAGCACCAATTAACCCTTTATACATGTATTTTAATGTCACGAAGATAACGTTTTCATTAATAACGGCGGCGTTATTCTGGCACCAATTAGACGTTATTAGCGAGATCCTACTGTAGTATATACTGTATGTATATATATATATATACAGTAATCCCTCCAATATCCGTTGTAATAGAGCCAAAGGCATGTCCGGATATTAGTTTTGTCCGGATATTGGTCCTGAAGCTCCAGTACTGGTTTTTCATGACCCTAACCTAACCTAACCTAAATCAGAAAACTACCTTCCTACCTCCCTAGTGGACATGTATAGCACTTATTTAGGTCCCTTTTCACATAAATAATGCTCACATAGCATGAATTTATTGAATTTTAACCAAAAAATTATGATTTAGGGGTGAGTGAGTCATAGGAGCTCAGAACTTGCCAGCATAGTTTAAGTAAGTATCGGACATGGAAATCATCTTTTCTCACATTTTATGCATTAAATCATTGGATACAAAGCATCAAATACAGTAAATGATGTTAATTGCTACCAGAAAAATGATTAGGTTAGGTTAAGTTAGGTTAGGTTTGGTTAGGTCAGGTTAGGTTAGGTTATGACCGGACATCAAATTCACTGCTTCAACCGTTTTCAT
>JAGKTI010003969.1:35669-53450 GCA_018397915.1 Birgus latro | reverse complement strand
TTTTTTTTTTTTTTTTTTTTTTTTTTTTTTTTTTTTTTTTTTTTTTGAGTTCGGCCATCAGCCCACGATGGCCGAATAGTGACGTAACCGGATAGTGGTTGTCCGGATAGTGGAGAGATTACATGTAAACATTTTATTATTTTCCACAGAAGGAGCTACAGGCACTATTAATATTTTGTTATTTATTAAAAGAGGGCAAGAGGCAAAGATGAAAATTGTTAAAGCCAAAAGCAGGCAACTGCCCATGTACTTAACAAAAAGGATTCAGGCTGGCACTACCTGCATGCATATTTACATAAACATTTTACTGTTTTCCACAAAAGGAGCTACAGGCACTACACTTTTTGATTTAGTAAAAGTAAGAGAAATCTATCTATTGCCTGACACCAAAATCCCGTAAGGAGTGGCCATACGTCTTTGATTTAGTTGTTCTAAGGGGAGAGGCACTAACCCTCCACCAACTCACTTGCTGACTTGTAGGGAACACGTATGGGTTGGTTATATGGTTACCACCCAGGGTTGTAAATGGTTTCCTGGCTTACAGGAAACAATTAAGCAAATAAATGAAAACTGGTAGAGTTGAAAGTGGGCAAATGACAGGCTGGAAGGAAGACGCTGCCTGTGATGCCTTGCAGAAAGAGCAAAACTTTTATTTTTATTTTTTATTTTTTTGCCTGCCTTGAAAAATTCATAAATAATTTCCAAATGAAAAAATGTATCTATAATCAAAACTGTCAAAATCCCATAGATAACGAGGGAGTATTGTATGTGCCCAATGTGAGTTTGATGTACTTAATGAGTTTTGTTCTCTCCCTTGTCATTATAAGTGAACACCACTTTTTTGCCACTCTGTACACTCTAATTAGCCCTTTTTCTATGTCCAGCGATGTTCCCAGAGGCTGTATGTTTACTACTGTACACTGGTATGACAGGGGGGGAGGATAAACATTTTCAAGAGGACCAAAAGCAGAACTTTGGGAAAAATTTTGGATTTCTCCAAACCAATTAGCCACATAAAATGGGCTTCAATGGAATCATATGCAAAGCTCAATGCACACAGCAAAATTCAATGATACATTAACCTTACAAACCATGGGGTTAGCGTATATATTGAATAACCATGGGGACATCACACAACCTTGTCTCAAGCCAACAATGATACTAAACCATTTACTTAAATGCCCACCCACCCTTATGCAAAACCTCACTACCTTCATAAAAGCTCTTAACAGCACTGAACAGCTTACCATCTCCACCTTAAATATGCAGAACCTTCCACAATCCTAACCGTGCCATACACTTTTTCAAGATCATAAATGCCTTATAGTCCTCACATGCCATATCCACTATGTCTCATTTCAAATATCTGATCCACACATCCTCTACCATTCCTAAAGCCAACCTGTTCATCACTCACTAGGCATTCTGATACATCCTTTACTTTCTCTATGTTAATTCTTCCATATACTTTTCCTACGTGGCTCAAGAAACTTAGGCCACGATAGTTTTTTGCACTCACTTCACTCACTTTTATTCTTGTCCAGGGGTATAATTACTGCCTTTTTCCTCTCTGTTGGTAAATGTTCACTCATCCATGCCTTATTACATATCTCAAGCAAATACTTCATTGCTCACTCTTCACAACACTTAATCATCTCTGCATACATCTCATCAACCATTACTGCTTTCCCATTCTCAAGCTGCTTTACAGGAATCTTCAATTTTGACAATACACTGGGTTTCCTCACATTACATTCCTTCTCTGCACCCCACCAAATCCAATCATGTTGACAGCCACTCTGCTCTCATCATTCCCATCATCAGCCTTTCAATATATTCTTTCAGTCAGGTCCTTGCTCACTTCCACTGGTATGTATTCTTCCAAGTAGTAGGTGATGGTGACCATCATCTACTCACCTGATATAATGCTGCCTACTTCTTCCTTAGGTGATTCTACACTAAGTGACAGGCCTAATGATTTCTTGCAACTCTGGAAACTATTTACAACACTGGGTGGTAACCATATAACTAAATAATGGGGTTATGTGGCACCTACTATGTTGTCCCTGTTAACTGGGAGGAGAGATGCAGATATGGAATTCATCCAGGAATCTAACCTCCAGACACTGCCCCACACCATGCCACTGCATGGAGCAGTTCACCACAAGGGAACACTAGTGAACTGCACAGGCTCTGCTATGCAGGGGCAACTGGTTGCCTGTGGCAGATGGGTCTGCTCAACCAGACAGACCAGGGTTGATCTATTACTGTTATTAGTATTCTTCCACTTTCACCCCTCACACTTTCATGCTTCTTTCTACTTTCACATCTACATTTTAAAATTGATTTCCATTATTATTTACAATTTTTAAAGTACTGTACAGTGCACTCATTAGTTTCACGAATTCTACTTTCGTGAATAGCAGTTTCATGACGCAAAAGAATGTTCCTCTGCAAGGACTCTCGCAGTTTTACTGAGAGTATCGAGTGCCCCGGCAGCGAGTAATCACACACACGGTGGATAAACTTCTGGCTAATTACAAGAACCTTTTCAACGCCAGAGTTAATGCATGTCATCAGACTCTAATAACATCATTCCTGTCCACCAGTATTCAACAAGCCCAGGCACTGGAGAACATACAGCCTGGGGAGGATGATGGTGCAATGGACGAGGACATTGACAACATTGGTGAGCTTGATGAGCTCCCACTGGATTTCGAGGACTCTGATGTTGAGGCATTGGGAAGTGGTGGTGTAGGGGACTCAACAGTGGTGACGGGGAGCAGTGAGAGGGAAGGTGGTAACTAATTTACCACTCCCAGCCTCAGAACCCATCTTCAAGCCTCATCATGCAGTTCAGCCTATGTGCCAATGTTACTAAAGTCTTTAGTGCAGTACAATCCTATAATTGCTGAACTCCTAATTAACAACTTCACTAATTTGCAAGTTCTTCCTATTTAAAAAAAAAAAAAATCCATCCATCATCCAAACCTACGTTGCCCCATGAGGAACGCAGAAGACTGGGGTTAGGCAATTTGGTCCTGACATTTAAGATGAGTGAAAAATAAAAAAAAATAATAAACTGGAGGGATATGAACTGAATTAGTACAGTCCTTCTGCTGGAATTCAAATGTACACTTAGAACTCATTCCTTTTTTCCTTTTTGTGCGAAAATGTGAAAGAGAGAGTATTAATGCAAACAATAATGTACTGTATTCCATTAACTCTTTAACCTGTGGACTGTGCAATTACCTTTTTTATCCTACCCTGTGGTGTGCAAAAAATTAAAAAACTAATTTTGTTTTTTAGTTTTAGTTTATTATAAACTTGAAGATAAACATCCAAAGCATCATCAGGTGAAAAAAAAAAAAAAACTCTCTCTCCGTCTTTGCATAGCACCATGCGTATGTTTGCATAAGGGGAGGAGCAGTGATAAAAAGGGGAAAAAAAAAAGTTTCTGTTTATTATAAACTTGAAGATAAACATCCAGGGCATCATCTAGTGGGGGGGGGGAATCTCTCTCTCTCTCTACGTCTTTGTGTGGCGCTATGAGTAAGTTTGGGTAAGGGTGGAGTAGTGAACAGTGATGCAAAGCCACTGGAAGGTTAGCACAGCCTGAGTTGTGGCTTGCAATCCACGGGTTAATATCCCCCGGCCTTGAAAAACCCTTTACCGCACCGGTGTCAGTGACGCTGAGTTAGTGCTTGCTATAAAGAAATGTGAACTATTATGGGAAGGGAACGAAGGTCACTGAATGTTTATACGACCCTACACTACCATCCCAAGCAGTCATGTGGTCACCTAATCTCAGATGTTTTCACCCATATGGCACATGCACCATAATTTTTGAATTTTTCTGCGAACCACAGCACTTATCAACCCGACAAAATCTTCCTCAGGATTACCCACTAATGTTTCATAATGTCCAGCTCAGTCCTGCATCATCCTTGATCATGCTTTGGGTTTCATTCTCTCGGGATTTGTCTTGGAAAGAACATATTACATCTCTTATGAAATCTGCTTCCAAGAGATTAGGTGTGCTAAGCCGACTCTGAACTTTCTTTACCCCTGCACAGTTGTTGATCTTGTACACGTGTTTTATTCACCCGTGTATGGAGTACAACTCTCGTGTGTGGGGAGGCTCCCCACATGCAGCTCTTCTCAACAGGGTGGAGTCAAAGGCTTTTCGTCTCATTAACTCTCCTCCTCTTACTGATTCCCTTTAACCTTTGTCTCTTCGCCGCACTGTTGCTTCTTTATCTCTCTTCTATCGCTACTTCAATGGTCACTGTTCCTCTGAACTGTCTGCTTGCATCCCTCCACCTCTACGACGGGCACGTAGTACCCGTCTAGCAACAAACTCTCACCCCTTTTCTGTCCAACTCTCTAATGCAAGAGTTAACTGTTACTCCCAGTCCTTCATTTATGCAACTGGTCAACTCTGGAACTGTCTCCCTCTGTCTGCATTCCATACTTCCTATGATCTCCAGTCTTTCAAACACACTGTCTCCAGGCATCTCGAAATGAATGCATCTTGAATTTGGCTCTTTTGTGTTGTTTTTACTTTTTCTTGAAAGGAACGGTATGCGGGCCCTGGCCTTTGGTTTCGTCTTCCTTGCATTGAAAAAAAAAAAATCACAGGATAAGTTTAGGAAGCTAAAAAAACACACTGTTAGGTACACCAGATGATTCTGTTCACATCCGTAAGAAAAATAAATTGATTTTAGAACTCTTGAAAAATCATGCCAGGGCCGGCCAGGCGTGCACGCAAATTTCTGAACCCACGGCCACTGAGGGATTAAGCCGTTAAGCCATACCTATGATTGTTTGTTTCTGGCGCAACAAAAAAGCTTACTCTATGTACCCAAAGGTGAATTTCATTTCCCAATTTCCCAATTGTAGGCTATGTTATCGGTACAGAGGCAGCCTCCAGTCCTCATGGACCCAGGATCGAATCCCGGCTGGGGCAGGGAACAGTTTAAGGATCTGAAATTCCTAAAAGTAGACTTTCCTGATCTACCAGATGACCCGCTGACATGTCGTAAAAATACCCCTGCCAATACCAGTACACCAGTCCTGTATGAGACAGCCCTAGAATGTATTCAGTATGGACGGTGGGTGTTAGCACAGAAGTGGTGGCATATGGAGGTGTAGGAGGACTACTGGGCCTTGGGATAGGTCACTGCCCCCGAGAAAACAGGTCTTGGAGCCTTTGCCCAGAGTCGGACACATAAAAAGAAAAAAAAAATTAGGTTTGGATAATTATTAGGTACAGTTAAACTAGATTAGGCGAGGTTTAGTTAAACACTAAAGACAGTCCCTTCTACCATTACGCTGGCGAATCAAACAAGAATTGTCACAGCTGACCAGCTAAAAACAATGGGAAAACAGATTTAACAAGAAACATTTATTTATAGGTAATGCACTACAGAATCAGTGGTTCATAGGTCAGAAAATGTCATTTTCAGGAAGGCATCAAGAAACAGCGAGGGGGTCTGGAACTTAAGCAACCCTCGATAATATGGGGGGGTTACTGTATTACGTTTCTGTAATATAATACATGAGTCGTTTCATTACGTACGTGTCCGGGGGAAATAGCAGTCAGATAGATTATTTTCTGGTCAGGAGGGTTGATAGGACGTTACTGAGGGATGTTAAAGTTATAGGAAGCGAAGAGTGTGCGCAGCAGCACAAACTATTGATTTGTGACATGGTGCTTAAAGAACAAGTGATGAGAAAGAGGACATCTATACCTAGGAGGAAAATATGGAAGCTGGAAAACCAATCAGTAAGGGATGCCTTTTATAGTGAGATGAGGAGAGTGGTGGCTAAACAGCGAGCCGTAGATAGAGATGTTAATGATCAGTATAGAGCCCTTAAGAACAACCTCTTGAGAATTACCAATGCAACATGCGGTTGGACAAGAGGCCCACTGAGACATAAAGTAACTTGGTGGTGGGATGGGGGTGTAGAAGCCGCAGTTAAGGAGAAAAGAAGGCTTTTCCGGGAATGGAAGAAGGGTGGTAACAAGAAGTACTTGGCTGCCAAGCGAAGGGCTAGAAGAGAAGTATACAGGGCGAACTCTGAGTCACAGAGACTTTTACTTGATAATCTAAATCATGGGGATAGGAAAAATATGATTTTTAGGATGGCAACTCAGGTGAAGAGGGATAATCGGGACATTGTAGGTGAGCAGTGTGTGAAGAATGATGAAGGAAGGGTAGTGGTGAACAGTGGGGATATTAAAGATGCATGGAGAAAGCATTATAGCCAGTTGTTGAATGAAGAGTTTGATCAGGATAGGGAAAGTTTGGAGCCAGCAGATCCAGTGTTTGGCCCTTGGCCTTTGATTGGCGCTGCTACTGCAAGTGACTAACTAGGCAGGATGCAGGTGGGGAAAGCGGCAGGTGTGTCTGTGTGGACTGCTGAAATGCTGAAGGCCTCAGGAGATACTGGGGTGAGGTTAGTCACTCATCTGATAAATATGATTATATATTAGTGCGTTGTCCCAGATGATTGGCTGAAGAGTGTAACTGTAAATGTGTACAAAGGGAAGGGTGATGCCCTGGAAAGGGGAAATTACAGAGGTATAAAGCTCTTAGATCAGATAATGAAAATATTGGAGAGAGTTCTAAAAGGTATGATTAGAGAAAGAGTGAATACTGATGAGATGCAGTTTGGGTTTATGCCAGGCAGGGGGACCACTGATGCCATATTCATTGTTCGACAGCTTCAGGAAAAATATATTGGAAAGAAAAGGGAATTATATTTTTTTTTTGTTCATCTGGAAAAGGTCTTTGACAGAGTCCCTAGAGAGGTGGTGAAGTAGGCATTGAGAAAGCTAGGGTTGGAAGAGTGCCTGGTTAGGGTGGTTATGGCCATGTACGTGGGTGCTCGCACCCAGGTAAGAGTGAATGGAGCTTTGAGTGATGAGTTTTCCGTGAATGTTGGTGTGCATCAGGGGTCAGTTTTGAGTTTCTTGTTGTTTATCATGGTACTTGAAGCCCTCTCACGTGACTCCAGAGATGGACTCCCATGGAAGATGTTGTATGCAGATTTGGTGTTGATTGCAAAGAATGAAAAGGAGGTGGAGGAAAGATTTAAGAAATGGAGAGATGGTATGGGGCATATGGGCTTAAGGGTAAATGCAGATAAAACAAAAGTGATGATATCTAGGGAGGGTTGGTGGTGGTACAATCAGAGGAGTGGGAGAGTGGCCATGTGCAGTTTGCCACAGGGGTGTGGGAAGTAATTCCATCTTCTGCAGTGTTTGTGATAAATGGGTGCACAAGAGATGTAGTGGTATTAGAGGTAGACTGCGAGATAATGCTGATTTTGTGTGAGCGGCTGTTGGGGAGAGCAGGTGGAGATTGTTAGGCGTGAAAGGACTGAACTTGCAGGTGAGTCTCTTGAGTGTGTGGAGGAGTTTTTTTTATTTGGGAGACATGTTATGTGCCAGAGGTGGGGCTGGAGTTAGCTCAGCTGCGAGGGTGAGAAGTGGTTGGAAGAAGTTCTGGGAGATGTTGCCTCTCCTGACATTGAGAGGACTATCCTTACGTGCTAAGGGGTCTTTGTATGCAGCATGTGTTAGGAGTGTGATGCTGTATGGTAGTGAAACCTGGGCACTAAAGGAAGAGGATATTCGCAGGCTTAAACGTACAGAAATGACAATGATTAGGTGGATGTGCAGTGCGTCCCTGCGTGCAAGGCCTGGGGGGGCTGGGTTTACGATGGAAGAGTTGAGAGGTAGGATGGGACTGGAGTGTATTGGTGTTGTGATGAGAAGAGGTATGATGAGGTGGTTTGGACATGTGGAGAGGATAGGGGATGATAATTGGGTGCAGTAGGTGAGAAGCATTAATAATGGGGGAGGGGTCGGAAGGGTAGACCGAGAAAGACATGGGACGAGGTCATTAAGTGTGACCTCAGGGTTAAGGGATTGAACAGGGAGGCTGCCAAAGATCGAGCAGCATGGAGAGCCGCCATTAGGTGACCAAGGCCGATGGATGCAAGCATGCTGGAGCCTTCAAAAACAAAACAAAACGAACAAAACGAAATGTCTGATTATCTATCAATCTATCTATTCCCAGACACCTTTATCCCATAAGGGGTGGCCACAAACAAATTGCCTCCATGTCGCCATGTCCCTAGCCATTTCACTGCGCTGCTCCCAGATCACACAACCCTCTCTCATATACCTCTCCACTTAATCTCTCCATCTCATCCCTGGCCTCCCCCTTCCTCTCCCTCCCTCCACCTCGCTCACATACACTCTCCTCGTCAGTCACTCACTCTCCATCCTCTCCACATGGCTGAGCAACCACATTGTGTTTCTCCTAACGCTTCCTATCACATCCACAACACAATGCTCCATCACTTCCTCATTTGTCAGTCTCTCTCTCTATGTGACTCCACATGCTCCTCTCAAATAACTCATTTCCACTGCTCTCACACTTGACTTCTGTTCCTCCAACAAAGTCCAAGTTTCACTTCCATACATTAGAGCTGGTACCACAATACAGTCATGGAGTAACTTCTTCACTTCTATGCTCACATCCCGGTTTTTTATCACTGCTTTCAACGAACCAGCAACCATTCATCCTTGTTGTACCCTTTCAAGCACTTCACCCTCTAAACTTCCATCCTTAATCACCACACTACCCAAGTACTTAAATGCACTCACATTCTCCATTTCCTCCTCATCCAACCTCAATGTACATTCACTGACGTCACCTCTATCAAAGACCATAACTTTACTCTTCCTTACATCAACCTTTATATACCGTTCCCTACACACTCACCCAAAGTCATCCACCAAACCTTGCAGCTCCTTTTCATCTTCACTTAACAACAAAGTATCATCTGCAAACAACAGTACAGGGAGTTTCCAAACACTGCCCTCGCTAGGGCTGCTCCAACATCCACTGCCCTACCTTATATCTCTCTTATAACCCCATCTATATACAGATTGAACAATCAATGGAGACATGACACATCCTTGTTTCAATCCAACCTTCAAATGGAAAGATTCACTCAGTTCACTATCCACAAGCACTGAAGCCTTAGCACACTCATACATACTCTTCACAGCATTTAACTTCCCATTTACTCCATATATTCTTAATACTTTCCACAATCCTTTTCTATCCACCTAGTCATATGTTTTCTCCAAATCCATCAAGGCTGCATACAACTTCTTTCCCTTCTCTAGAAACTTTTCCACTAAAGATCGAAGAATGAATAGCTGATCTACACAACTTCTTCCCTTCCTAAAACCTCCCTGTTAATATCCAACTAATTCCTCTGTTATTTCCCTAACTCTGTCAATAAAGATCCTGCCATATACTTTTCCTACTACGCTAGGAAGTCAAATGCTCCTAAGATTACCACATACTTCTATTTCCTCATTTCATTTGTACAGGGGAATAACTATACCTGCCTTCCAATCCTCCGGGACTCTACCTTCCTCCCAGGCCAATCTGCACATCTTCCACATCCATTCTACTACTATCTCTCCCCAATGTTTCAGCATTTCACCACACACTCCATCAATTCCTGGGGCTATCCCATTATAACTCTCTTCATTGCTTCCACAACTTCCATCCTACTGATTTCTTCCTCTCTTCTCACATCCGTCCGTCTTCAAGCCATTCCCCAGCCACTTACACTCGCATTACTTTCATTCTCAATGTTCAACAATTCCTTAAAGTGCTCCCTCCATCTGCTCACTTTTTCTCCCGTCTCCACTAGTAATCTACCATTTTTACCTTTCACTCCTCAGTTACCCTGTCTAACTCTTTTTACCTCTTTCCAAAACATTTTCTTACATTCCCTCTACCTTACACTCAAATATCTTCCAAACTCCTCATCCACTCTCTTCTTTCTCTTAATAATCTTTTCACAAGTCTCTTCCTCTCTACATATAACTATCTCTTCTGTCTCTCAACTTCTTCCATGCACGTTTCTCATCCACTCTTCTCTCTCTTCTTTCGTGCCACAGCCTCTCTCACCTCTTCACTTCACCATGCTGTTCCCTGCACCCCCTTTCGTCTTCTCTTCACCCCACACACCACCTCACATGCTGCACAGATTTCTTCTGTGAATATCTTGCACACACCTTCCACATCCCCCATCTGCTCCAATCCATATTTACCCAACTGCCCCTCCACTTCCCTCTTATATTCTGCCTTTTTTCCATCCTCTTGTAACCTTTCCACCCTCCTCAGAGAATGAAAGTAATGCCAGTACAAGTGGCTGGGGAATGGCTGGGAGAAGGAGGGATGTGAGAAGAGAGGAAGAAATCAGTAGGATGGAAGTTGTGGAAGCAATGAAGAAAGTTAAAATGGGGAAAGCCCCAGGAATTCGATGGAGTGTGTGGTGAAATGCTAAAGCATGGGGGGGAGAGAGTAGTAGAATGGATGTGGATGATGTGCAGATTGGCCTGGGAGGAAGGTAGAGTCCTAGAGGATTGGAAGTCAGGTATAATTACTCCCCTATACAAAGGAAAAGGGGAAAAAGAAGTGTGTGGGTAATCATAGGGGCATTTGACTTCCCAGTGTAGTAGGAATAGTATATGGCAGGATCTTTATTGACAAAGTTAGGGAAATAACAGAGGAATTAGTTGGAGAAGAACAGGGAGGTTTTAGGAAGGGAAGAGGTTGTGTAGATCAGATATCCATTCTTATATCTCTAGTGGAACAGTTTCTAGAGAAGGAAAAGAAGTTGTATGCAGCCTTAATGGATTTGAAAAAAGCATATGACAGTGTGGATAGACAAGGATTGTGGAAAGTATTAAAAATATATGGAGTAGATGGGAACTTGTTGAAAGCCGCGAAGAGTATGTATGAGGGTACTAAGGCTAACGGCATGTCGATAGTGAACTGAGTGAATTTTTCTATCTGATGGTTGGGTTGAAACAAGGATGTGTCATGTCTCCATGGTTGTTCAATCTGTATATGGATGGGGTTACAAAAGAGATACAGGGTAAGGCAGTGGATGTTGGAGCAGCCCTAGTGAGAGAGGGTAGTGTTTGAAAACTCCCTGTACTGTTGTTTGCAGATGATACTGTGTTGTTAAGTGAAAATGACGGGGAGCTGCAAAGCTTGGTGGACAAGAGTGGGTGAGTGTGTAAGAAACGGAATCTAAAGGTGAATGTAGGGAAAAGTAAAGTTATGGTCTTCGAGAGAGGTGAAGTCAGTGAATGTACAGTGAGGCTGCATGAGGAGGAAATGGAAAATGTGAGTGCATTTTAGTACTTGGGTTGTGTGATGAGTAAGGATGGAGGTTTAGAGGGTGAAGTGCTTGAAAGCATGCAGCAGGGAAGAAAGGTTGCTGGTTCCTTAAAAGCAGTGATAAGAAATAGGGAAGTGAACACGGAGATTGTTAGGCGTGAGAGGGTTGAACTTGCAGGTGAGTCTCTTGAGTGTGTGGAGGAGTTTCGTTATTTGGGAGATGTTATGTGCCGGAGGTGGGGCTGGAGTTAGCTCGGTTGCTAGGGTGAGAAGTGGTTGGAAGAAGTTTAGGGAGCTGTTGCCTCTCCTGACATTGAGAGGACTATCCTTACGTGCTAAGGGGTCTTTGTATTCAGCATGTGTTAGGAGTGTGATGCTGTATGGTAGTGAGACCTGGGCAGTAAAGGAAGAGGATATTCTCAGGTTTAAACGTACAGAAATGACAATGATTAGGTGGATGTGCAGTGCGTCCCTGCGTGCAAGGCCTGGGGGGGGCTGGGTTTACGATGGAAGAGTTGAGAGGTAGGATGGGACTGGAATGTATTGGTGTTGTGATGAGGAGAGGTAGGCTGAGGTGGTTTGGACATGTGGAGAGGATGGGGGATGATAATTGGGTACAGAGGGTGAGAGGTGCTAATATTGGGGGAGGGGTTGGGAGGGGTAGACCGAGAAAGACATGGGGCGAGGTCATTAAGTGTGACTTAAGGGTTAAGGGACTGAACAGGGAGGCTGCCAGGGATCGAGCAGCGTGGAGAGCCGCCATTAGGTGACCAAGGCTGACGCATGCAAGCATGTTGGAGCCTTCAAAAATGAAACGAAACAAAACAAACATGACAGTATTGTGATACCAACTCTAATGTATGGATGTGAAGCTTGAACCTTGTTGGAGGGACAGAAGTCAAGAGTGAAAGCAGTGGAAATGAGTTTTTGAGAGGAGTATGTGGAGTCACATGGAGACAAACTGACAAATGAGGAAGTGAAGAAGCATTGTGGTGTGGAGGTGGATGTGATAGGAAGCGGTGCAGAAACACACTGAGGTGGTCTGGACATGTGGAGAGGATGGAGAGCGAGAGACTGACGAGGTGAGTGTATGTGAGTGAGGTGGAGGGGGGGAGAGGGAGAGGGAGGTCAGGGATGAGATGGTGGGATGGAGTGGAGAGGTATATGAGAGAAAGGGGTGTGAGATGGGAGGAGAACAATGAAATGGCAGGGGACAGGGCGACAAGGAGACGATTTGTTTGTGGCCACCGTCTATGGGATTAAGGCATCTGGCAATAGATAGATAGACAGTATTGTTTCATCAATAGGTAGGTCAGGGGGATGTGGTGCCTGACCCCATAACCAATTACCACATATTACATGTAAAGTATAAGCACAAGTTTCGTGATTTTTGCTTTCACAACACAATTGTGGTACCAATCAGGTGCGAAACTACTGAGTGCAGTGAAATATGCATTCTTTTTTTTTTCTAAGATCCTCATTTACCTCCTCTTTTTTTCCTCTTTATTAGCCCCTTTGTTTGCTTCTTGTTCTCAATGTACAGTACAGTACTCTTCTCACAATTGAATCCCTTTCCTGCATCCTCTATAGCTACTTCTACCTCATTTCCTCTACTGCTTCTTCAACCTCTCCATCCCACCACACTGTACAGTTCTTATTTACTAACCTCATGATACCACACGGCTTTCAAGCTTTGGCATTTCTATTAAACACTCCCTACATGCATTCCAGAAGTTGTCCAGATCCATTTCCCAATTCATTGCTTCCAACTCTTTCACCACTTTTAAAAATACAGTAGGGCACCAGGTTTCGCACCTAATAGGGGCCGTGAAAAGTGACGCCAAATTTGTTTGACCTTATGGTCAATAAGGAAATAGGGTATGTACGAAAACTCACCCCCCTTGTGTATTTCCTACTTTAAATATGTCCTAAAGTTACCTGAAATGTTGCTATTAACATATTAAATCATAAAGTAACATTAAATGTTCAACCACTTCCATAAATGAGCTGTGCTGGGCCACTGTTTTCACTCATCTACCTCCAGCACCTGGTTCAAAATACTTCTTCGCAAGGGTTACCTTGGCTTTAAGTTCCCTCAGCTGTTTTCTCATACTTCGCACAGTCAACTCTGGCACATTATACATTTTGCATACTTCGGAGTTTCAAGCACCTTTCTCCATTTCCACTACAATTTTATTTTTTTACCTATCACACTCGCTTTTCTTCACTCCCTTGCAGCAGTCATGCTTGACCTTCCCTTTACCACCTGCTGTTCCAGGTTCATGACTTCTTACACCATTTCCACTATTACCCAGTCAACTTCTGGCTCCAGTTGAGGGACAAGATGACATATTTCCGTCAATTACTAATCAAGGATGCAAGAGGGTAACACTCAACTTGCGGACACACTGAACACGTGCAGTAAATAGGCCGAAACTGAGTGTTGGCACTGGTGCTGCCATGGCGAGAATCTGAAACTCGTGGTGCCAGAAGGCACAAAAGTGCGTTTTTTAGTCGTGAATGTGCAATCACGGGAATATTTAATAGCTGCTGCAAAAGTGCATTTCGCCAATCAGGATGCCGCGAAACCCGATGCCCTATGGTACTTGTAGAATTGACAACCCATTCCAGTCTCATTTTGAAGTGTTCATATTCAGTGTTTTACTCCACAATCAATTTTTTGTTACAAATTCAGAAAATTATAAGCGGCAAAATTTTTCACACTTCTATAATATAAAATGCATGCATGCACACATACACAGGTCGCCAACAAAGACGGAGCTCCAACTGGATCGTAGGAAAATAATCACTGATTCAGCGGCAAAAAGGAGACCAGCCAATTGTGATTATGTGAATAAGTGCGTGAGCTGCGGTCCCAACAGACATTGGGGGGGGGGGGGATGCAGGTTTCGGTCATGAAGATAGAAGGTACAGTGGAAATAAAAAGTTTCCATATGGTTGCAACATGGCAGAGAGGGTTGGTGCTTTGTTTACAACAGGTAAGGGGGAATTTGTGGGCTTCTCCGAAGACAATGTGGGAAATGCTACAAGAGTAGCAGGAGTAGAGAAAACGGCGGAGAGGAATGTCCAGGAGTTAAAGGTTTGGACAGTAATTAGAGAGTTGCAGGAATGGACCTTAGAGCAGGAGAGAGAGAGATCAAAGTCCTAAGAATAAACTGGAAAAAGTTTGCACACATAGTGATGAATAAGAAAGAGTCTCTATCTATCTATTGCCAGACACCATAATCCCGTAAGGGGTGGCCATTTGACTTTGAGTTATTTTTTTTTACGGGGAGGGGCACTAACCCTCCACCAACCCACTTGTTGACACGTAGGGAGCACGTATGGTTTGGTTATATGGTTACCACCCAGCGTTGTAAATGGTTTCTTGGCTTACAGGAAACCATTTGGCTTGTCACTCAATGTAATGCCACCTGTAAAGGAAAGAAAAGCAGTAAGAAGTGACAGGAAATATAGGAGAAATAGGAAGAAAGGAGGGCAGGCACAGAAAAAGAATGATAAAGGCTAAGGAAGAAGTAGGCAGCACTACATCCAGTCTTTCCGTCATGCAGGTGAATAACGAATCTGCCTCAAATGAAATAGAACAGCTCAAGAGGGAGAATAAGAGGTTGGAAGAAGAAAGATACAAAATGAAAAGTAAACTAGATGAGTATGAATCAAAATCAAGAATAGATGAGTATATTAAGGAAATCAAGGAGCAACAAAAAGGATGGAAGAAAATTCAGAGGGAAGGAAATGTAAATTTGAAAGAGATTATATAACAACAAAGCAAGGAAAAGGTGGGAGGGGAAGTGGTTAGGGTACTGCAAAGCAGAGAAAATTTCATCAGGGATGTAGCAGATAAGAAAAAGTATGCAATAATATCAGGAGTAAAAGAAAACTTATGACAGTAAGATCAAAATGAGAAAGAGAAGAACTGAGTAAGGTTAAAGAGATAATATCAGCAGTTATGGAGGAGTAACAATGAACGCTCAAGAAGAGATTGAAGAAGTGTTTAGGTTAGGAAAGTACAAGGAAGGAAGGGTGAGGCCATTGTAGGTAAAGTTTAAGTCCCAGGTAATGGTAAATGAAATCATCAATAGAACATGGAAATTATCAAACAAAGAGGGATTCAAAAATGTTTGGATAAGGAGAGATGCAAATGACGAAGAAAGAGCTAAAATAAAGAAGTTAGTAAAGGAAGCAAAGAATGAAGGAAGAGAAGGGAGTGTTCTACTGGAGAGTTATGGATCAGAAACTGAGGAAGTAGTACCGAGAGAGAGAAGAGGATATAAAAAACAATGAAAAAATCTGAAAGTGGCGTATACTGTACTAATATTGATGGTTTAATATTGGCAAGGTTAAAAATCAACGATTTCTTGAGGGTACTTGAACCTAATGTTATGTGCTTTGTAGAGACCAAATTAGGAAAAGATATTGACATCCATTTGGGAGATGGTAACTACAAACTGTGGAGAAGACACAGAAAAGAAAAAACGGAAGGAGGAGTGACGATAGCACTGAAGAACAACATAAATGTAGATACTGTGGAAATGGGAGAGGGTAGGAATGAAGTGATAAATACGAAATTAGAAACTGGAGAGAATGGTAAGAGAGATATGGCAGTAGTATATGTTCCCCCTAACACAAGAGCATGGAATGACAATGAATACCAGGAGATGTTGTCAGACATGGTTAGTTATCTACAAAAAGTGATCAAGAAAAGCAACAATATAATTCTAATAGAAGATTTTAATTATAAAGAGGCAAACTCGGAGGAATGGGACTCAGGATGCCGTGAAGATTCGTGGGGCACTATATTGTGACATACAGAAATGAATAATGTAATGACGCAGTGGGTTAAAGAAGACACACGATCCCGAGGCGATGACACACCACCAAGATTAGATTTACTGCTAACCAAAGAACCTGACATAAATGAATCTTTGAAATATCTGTGTACTACAGGAAAAAGCGATCATGTGGTCTTTGAGTTCCAGATGATAATAGGGAATGTGGTGCCAAGAGACAAGCTTTATAGGCAAGGAAGATACAACTTTGTGAAAACAAACTCTGCAGAACTGAGAAAATTTTTCAAAAATGCAGATTAGAGAAAATTCAGAGAAACAAGAGAGATACAGAGGAAGTGGGATATCTTTCTATCTATCTATCTATTGCCAGACACCATAATCCCGTAAGGGGTGGCCATTTGACTTTGAGTTATTTGTTTTACAGGGAGGGGCACTATCCCTCCACCAACCCACTTGTTAACAAGTAGGGAGCTATAATTTGGGAGTGGAAAAATATGTGCCAAGAGCAAGGGGGAAAGAAAACAGGAAAAAAGAGTGGTTTAATAGAAGGTGTATGATTGCAAAAAAAAAGAGAGGGACATTGCACGGAGAAAGAGAGGTAATAACAGAACAAAGGAAGAATATAAAAGAACTAGAAATGAATATACAAGGATATGCAGAGACGAAGAAAGAAACTTTGAAAAAGGAATAACTGACAAATATAAGGATGAACCCAAATTGTTTTATAGATCTGTCAATAGCAAATTGAAAAAAAGGGAAGGAATCACCAAACTGAAAGTAGAAGGAGAGATCTATAAAGATGCAGCAATGCAAGCTGAAATAATGATCAAATGTTTCCAACCAGTTTTCACTAATGAAAAGGACTTTGTGGAGGGGGAGGGAGTGACTAGAAAGTGATAAAAGAAATAAAAGTAGAAGTGCAAGAAGTGTATAAATTACTGGAAACTCAAGATGTAAGGAAATCCCCAGGACCAGATGGAATCTCTAATTGGGAACTGAAGGAATGCAAAGAACAACTGGCAGATAAGATTCACAGTTTAATTATGTGTTCTTTGGAAGAGGAGAAAGTGCCTCAGGAATGGAATAAGGCAAATGTGGTACCAATTTATAAGGGAGGAAACAAGGAAGAACCCCTGAACTATAGACCAGTGTCCCTAACCAGCATGGTCGCAAAACTGTGCGAGAGAATCCTGAAAGATAGATGGATAAAACATCAGGAAGAGATAAATATTTTGACTGAAAGCAGATGTTGATTCAGAAGTGGAAGGTCCTGTGTTTCCAATTTGTTGAGATTTTACTCAAGAGTGATTGATGTGCTACAGGAGGGAGACAGTTGGGTGGATTGTGTGTATTTAGATTTGGAGAAGGCCTTCAACAAGGTACCCCATAGGAGACTAATGTGGAAATTAGAGTATACAGGAGGACTGAAGGGAAACCTCCTGGAATGGATAAGAGACTTTCTGAGAGACAGAAAATGAGGACAGTAATAAAGGACAGGACATCTAGATGGAGGGATGTAACAAGTGGTGTCCCACAGGGCTTGATGCTGGCGCCAGTAATGTTCCTGATGTACGCAAATGATATGATAGATGGAGTGAACAGTTATGCAAGTCTGCTGATGATGCAAAGATCTTGAGGAAGGTAGGGGTTAAAGAGGACTGTAAAATACTGCAGGAGGATCTGGATAGGATACATTATTGGAGCCGGATGTGGGAAATGAAATTCAACGCAAAAAAATG
>JAGKTI010003969.1:0-21560 GCA_018397915.1 Birgus latro | reverse complement strand
CCGCAAACCAGGCAGTGACCCCCTGGATCCTAAGTACACTTCCAAGTTTGTTAAATACCCAGCCTCACTCATGGCTTGGGGCTGCTTTACATATTGTGGTATTGGTAGGTTGGTAATTCTACCTGCAAATGAAAAAGTGAACCAGAACAATTATTAGGAGCTCTTATGTGATGTTTTAGGTGACTCTTGATAAAACCAAGGCAAGAGTACTCTTATGTGATGTTTTAGGTGACTCTTGATAAAACCAAGGCAAGAGTATTTATGCAAGATTCTGCCCCTCCACATGTTGCAAAGTCAGTGAAACAGTGGCTAACAGACTGTGAGGTTCCCTTTATTCGAGATTGGCCCAGAAACAGCCCAGATATCAATCCCATTGAGAATTTATGGGCGCACATGAAGCGGCAGCTGCGTAGTATGGACACATCTTCTTTGCCTAAACTTCAGGCTGCAGTCAAGCAGCTATGGAGCAGTTTTAGTCCGTCTGTTCTGCAAAACTATGCCATCAGTCTCCCCGGACGCCTTAAGAAGACAATAAAGGTGAAGGGGAATGCCAGTAAATACTAAATTCAATGGTGAGTGTTAATTTATTTGTTTCTCCTTGCTAACCACAAGAATATTTTCTTTTTTTAAGATGACGTCAACACTTTCCGCGCCTACTGTAAAGCTATTAGATCAGATAATGAAAGTAATGGAGAGAGTTCTAGAAGGTATGAGTAGAGAAAGGGTGAATATCGATGAGATGCAGTTTGGGTTTATGCCAGGCAAGGGGACCACTTATGCCATATTCATTATTTGACAGCTTCAGGAAAAATATATTGGAAAGAAAAGGGAATTGTATTTTGTTTTTGTTGATTTGGAAAAGGCCTTTGACAGAGTCCCTAGAGAGGTGGTGAAGTGGGCAATGAGAAAGCTAGGGTTGGAAGAATGGCTGGTTAGGGTGGTTATGGCCATGTACATGGGTGCTCTTAGGGTGGTTATGGCCATGTACATGGGTGCTCACACCCAGGTAAGAGTGAATGGAGCTTTGAGTGATGAGTTTTCCGTAAATGTTGGTGTGCATCAGGGGTCAGTTTTGAGTCCCTTGTTGTTTATCATGGTGCTTGAAGCCCTCTCACGTGACTTCAGAGATGGTCTCCCATGGGAGATGCTGTATGCTGTAGATTTGGTGTTGATTGCAGAGAATGAAAAGGACGTGGAGGAAAGATTTAAGAAGTAGAGAGATGGTATGAGGGACAAGGGCTTAAGGGTAAGTACAGATAAAAAACAAAGTGATGATATCTAGGGTTGGTGGCGGTACAATCAGAAGAGAGGGAGAGTGGCCATGTGCAGTTTGCCGCAAGGGTGTGGGAAGTAATTCCATCTTGTGTAGTGTTTGTGATAAGTGGGTGCACAAGAGATGTAGTGGTATTAGAGGTAGACTGCTAGATGATGCTGATTCATGTGTGCGGCGTGTCGGGGAGAGCAGGTGGAGATTGTTAGGCGTGAGAGGGTTGAACTTGCAGGTGAGTCTCTTGAGTGCGTGGAGGAGTTTCGTTATTTGGGGGACATGTTATGTGCCGGAGGTGGGGCTGGAGTTAGCTCGGCTGCTAGGGTGAGAAGCGGTTGGAAGAAGTTCGTGGAGCTGTTGCCTCTCCTGACATTGAGAGGACTCTCCTTACGTGCTAAGGGGTCTTTGTATGAAGCATGTGTTAGGAGTGTGATGCTGTTTGGTAGTGAGACTTGGGCAGTAAAGGAAGAGGATATTCGCAGGTTTAAACGTACAGAAATGACAATGATTAGGTGGATGTGCAGTGTGTCCCTGCATGCAAGGCCTGGGGGGGCTGGGTTTACGATGGAAGAGTTGAGAGGTATGATGGAACTGGAGTGTATTGGTGTTGTGATGAGGAGAGGTAGGGTGAGGTGGTTTGGACATGTGGAGAGGATGAGGGATGATAATTGGGTAGAGAGGGTGAGAGGTGTTAATATTGGGGGAGGGGTTGGGAGGGGTAGACCGAGAAAGACATGGGACGAGGTCATTAAGTGTGACTTAAGGGTTAAGGGACTGAACAGGGAGGCTGCCAGGGATCAAGCAGCGTGGAGAGCCGCCATTAGGTGACCAAGGCCGACGCATGCAAGCATGTTGGAGCCTTCAAAAACGAAAACGAAAACAAATGCGAGATATACACGGTAAAAACACTAATATATTACTTTTTGGTGTTGTTTACCCAAATACTGCTCTTTCCGGTATGCAATACAGAAAATATAATATGGCCGAGACAGTTGCCAGATACCACTTTCTGAGCGAAAGGTACTGGGAATCGGGTCATCACTTCTTTGGGCGATCGTACACATTTACAATTACACTCTTCAGCCATTCATCTGGGACAACACACTCATATATAATCATATTTATCTGGTCAGTGACTAGCCTCACCCCAGTATCTCCTGAGGCCTTCAACATTTCGGCAGTCAACCAAGACACACAAGCTGCCTTCCCCACCCGCATCCTGCCTATTGCCTCACTTACAGTAGCAGCGTCAATCAAAGGCTAAGGACCAAACACTGGATCCGCTGGCTCCAAACCTTCCCCATCCCAGTCAAACTCCTCATTCAACAACCGGTTATAATGCTCTCTCCATGCATCTTTAACCTCTTCATTACCGAAATCGATAAGGTTTACGCTTGTAAACCTAGAAAAAGTTCTGGTGAGGAACCGAATAATTGTAAGGTTTACGGTGGTAAACCTGATAAGCATAGGGAGGTATAGGAGGGCAGGAGTGTTGGTTTGGGGGTTACTGGAGAGACTTGGGTTGTAAGAACTGGCAACTTGACTCTAACGTCATTCTCCTTGTCATGGCCATGCCATGGCCATATCAGAGTCCATGCCAGGCCATGATTGACAACATTTGGGTATTTTGGATATGATTTATTATTTCTAATGTTTTGGGCATATATATAGACCTATATGGTATGATATAAACAGAAAAAAATAGTTGCACTAGGCATATCAGCACATGGTTACCATGACAACCACCCTCCTAGGCCCCACAACCAACCAGCAGCCAGTTCTCACCCGCAACCCCTCAGTTTCCCCCAAGCTGCATGCTGTGTCTGTGTGTGTTTTTTTGGCTGTTTTTGCGTGATCATGGCATCATCTGATACTGATGACGAATTTGATACAAAGCTTGCTAGTGAGTTAGATGAGTCTGACGACAATGAAACTCAATCAGACATATCAGTGAATGAGTCAGACGATGATTATATACCAGAAAACGACAGTGATAGCGAGAGTAAGAGTGATGAAAGTGAGATAGATAATTGCTCAAATCCCAGCCCTGTAGGCTCACCACTGTTGCAGAGTCCCTCAGGACCTGCCTTCACCCTCTTGTCGGATCCGTTTGCAGATCAAAGGCCACCTCCACTACCTACACTTCACCTGGACTTTCCCAACGTACATCCTGCAGTGTATCAACGCCACGAGGAGCAACATATGAGTACTGTATATACCTTTTTATGTCTGTAAAGTCTATATTTATAGGAACAATGAAAGTTTAGTAAAGTATATATATCCCTACACGTATACTACTATAGGAAATGTATTTCAAATCATGCACAGTGTATCTCGTGGTCAACATGTACTTGAGAATATAAAAGTAATATAAAATGAAAAACAGCGCACTTATGATAAATGATAACCCCCCACGCACACGCATGAACTTCCGGGAATTCGGTTTGACGGAGGAAGAGAGGGGCGGCTGGGGGTGGGGGGCGCGGTAATGAAGGGGTTAATATCCCCACTGTTCACCACTACCCTTCCTTCATCATTCTTCATGCACTGCTCACCTACAATATCCCAATTATACCTCTTCACCTGATTTGCCACCTTATATATCATCTTCTTCCTTTCCCCATGATTCAGATTATCAAGTAAAAGTCTCTGTGACTCAGACTTCGTCCTGCATACCTCTCTTTTACCCCTATGCTTGGCAGACAAGTACTCCTCCCTGTTACCACCCCTCTTCCATTCCCGGAAAAGCTTTCTTTTCACCTTAACTGCAATTTCTACACCCTCATCCCATCACCAAGTTACTTTATATCTTGGTGGGTCTCTTGTCCAAGTGCATCAGTAACTCTCAAGAGGTTGTTCTTAAGGGCTCTATACTGTTCATTAATGCCTCTGTCTACAGCTCCCTGTTCAGCCACCACTCTCCTCATCTCACTATAAAAGGCATCCCTTACTGGTTGGTTTCCCAGCTTCCATATTTTCCTCCTAGGTACATAAGTCCCCCATCTCATCACTCGTTCTTTAACCACTTAACCGCGGGCAGTCACTTTCGTGACGCTCGGTGGCGATGGCTCGAGCCGTGGGCTGTCAGTTGGGTGCCTCTCTTTTCTTTTTAATTAGCAGGGGCCTTCAAAATATAAATATATATATGAAAAAATGTATGAGAGTCCTGAGGGCTATTTATATCACTCAGGCTAGTTTGGGCCTATATTTTATAAAATAAGTCAGAGCGTGAACTGCCACCGGTTGGAAGTGCCAGCACTGCCTCACACAACCCCACGGTTTAGGGGTTAAGCACCATGTCACAAATCAATAGTTTGTGCTGGGCACACACTCCTCGCTTCCTACAACTTTAACATCCCTCACTAACCTCCTATCAACCCTCCTCACAAGAAAATAATCTATCTGACTGCTATTTCCCCTGGAGTTGTACGTAATCAACCTACTCACTCGTTTTCTAAAATGTGTGTTGCACACAATCATACCCATAGCCTCCCCAAACTCGAGTATTCTTTCCCCTTCTGCATTCCTCACTTACCAAATGCACATCCCCCATGGACTCCTTCATAACCTTGAGCTGCTTCACCCACATGACCATTTAAATCCCCTCCCAGAACCACTATCTCATCATCACCCATACCACCCACTACATGTATTAAATCATCCCAAAATCTATCCTTCTCTGTGTCATCCAACCCTGCCTGTGGAGCATATGCCAATATAATTGCAATCATTTTCCAACCGGTCAAAATTTTCACTACTAACATCCTATTGTTTAATCTCATAATATTCATAACATACTCCACCCATTTCTCCAAAACCAACACACCCATACCCCCATATCCGTCAGTTCCCCCTTGCCAAAACAACTTACAGTAGCAATCCTTCCCAATAATCTTTCTGGCTGATCGACCCCTGTACCGGACTTCCTGCAAACATGCCACATCCACCCACCTCCTACTGAGTGCCTCAACAACTTTCCCCACTGTTCCCCTCAAGCTTCCCACATTTCACAAACCCACTCTAAACCTCCTAGGTGATTTACTGTCCTTAGGCTTGCTTTGATGCTTATACTTGAAAGTCAAAGTCAGTAAGATAAAGGAGGGGCAAACATTCCACAGGGCCCACCCATTGCACAGTCCTAGGTCCAGGCAATTGATCTGGAACCCCTAGCCCACCAGTTTACCAGTGCCTGTGGTAGTGGCCTCGGGGCACCCTGCCAGGACAGCTGCTGGGAAACCCTTCAAGTGCACCTTGGCACTGCAACTGCCTCACCATTATACACCCACTGATAGGGCAGCCTCCTGGGGCGCTACTCCCAGGTTCAGGCCCCTCTCTATTGAGCGGAAGCGGCAGCCTGGGAACCGCAATGCCCTGTACCCTCTAGCATAGGTTCAAGCCCCATCTTGCCCCGGACCCATGATCTATGCCGGCAGAACCCCCACCACACCTCCCCCCAAAAGTCCGCCACTAGGTAGCGAGGGCAAAGTGTAACGCAATGGGATACGTTGTGTGATGTGTAAAGTGCATGTGGTGTAGTGCATAAGATAGTTTGAGAAAATGTTTGGGAGAGTATGCTGGTCTACTCTCCATGTTACTGTCACACTGAAAAGGTCAGCAAAGGGGGATGCTTAGGTAGCTAGTGAAACACGAGCTCCAGCTCTCCCTATCACCAGCATTCCCATTCCCTCGGGAGTACCACCCTGTTCAGCCCATGCTACAGCCTCCCCCTGTGATGCTGGAATAGGCTGGAAGGATTGTCAGCCTGTTGTCCTCAAACAATGCCTGAAGAGTGTTGAGATAGTCTTCTTGCAGTGTACAGGATGTCTGTTACGTGGTCTGGAGTTGTTATGGTAGTGTCATTTCCACATAAGGCAATGTTTCAAGGCAGCTGAAGTGTGGGAATATTATCCATGTATACTAAACACTGAAAAGTGTAGGTGAAAGAATGGAACCCTAAGGAACTCCATTATGCAAGTTTCATGTTTAGTGATGGCTTGCCTTGAAATGCAACAATAGCTAAGTGCCTGGCAAGCCAGCATTTGGTGCTGTTCTCCTTGTCTGTGTTACAGATTTTGGTAATTGAATCACGGGTGGCATCAAGGGCTTTACTAATGTTTATTATTGTAAGAAGTGTATGCTGTGCAGGTCTCAAGGAGTTAGTGCCATAAAATGCATGTTGTGTGTGAGCAGTCAGTAAGGTGTTAGTAGAGTGTAGTGTCCTAAATCTGTGTTTTGAAAGGACAAAAGAAATATGGAGTGTGACTCTGTTGAAAAGGGAAGTGGAGGAGCGATTGGGTAAATACAGATTGGGGCAGATGGGGGATGTGGAGGGTGTGTGCAAGGTATTCACAGAAGAAATCTGTGCAGCAAGTGAGGTGGCGTGTGGGGTGAAGAGAAGACGAAAGGGGGTTCAGGGAACAGCATGGTGGACTGAAGAGATGAGAGAAACTGTGGCACAAAAGAAGAAAGCATATAATGAATGGACGAGGAACAAGGGCGACGAAGAAGCTGAGAGACGGACGAGAGAGTTATATGTAGTGAGGAGGAGAGAGGTGAAAAGATTAGTAAGAGAGAGTAAGAAGAGAGTGGATGAGGAATTTGGAAGGAATTTGAGTGCAAAGTGGAGGGAATGTAAGAAAATGTTCTGGAAGGAGGTAAAGAGAGCTAGACAGGGTGCCAACGAAGTCAGTGGGGGTGTGAAAGATAAAAATGGTAGCTTACTAGTGGAGAAGGGAGAAAAAGTAAATAGATCGAGAGAACACTTTAATGAACCGTTGAACATAGAGAAAGAAAGTAATGCAAGTATAAGTGGCTGGGGAATGGCAGGGAGAAGGAGGGTTGTGAGAAGAAAGGAAGAAATCACCAGGATGGAAGTGGTGGAAGCAATGAAGAAAGTTAAAATGGGGAAAGCCCCAGGAACTGATGGACTGTGTGGTGAAATGCTGAAGCATGGGGGAGATATAGTAATTGAATGGATGTGGAAGGTGTGCAGATTGGCTTGGGAGGAGGGTACAGTCCCGGAGGGCTGGAAGTCAGGTATAATTATTCCTCTGTACAAAGGAAAAGGGGAAAAAGCAGTGTGTGGTAATCATAAGGGCATTTGCCCTCTCAGTGTAACAGGAAAAGTATATGGTAGGATACTTATTGACAGAGGTAGGGAAATTACTGAGGAATTAGTTGGAGAAGAACAAGGAGGTTTTAGGAAGGGAAGAGGTTGTGTAGACCAGATATTCATTCTTAGATCCTTAGTGGAAAAGTTTCTAGAGAAGGGCAAGAAGTTGTATGCAGCCTTCATGGATCTGGAGAAAGCATATGACAGGGTGGATAGACAAGGTTTGTGGAAGGTATTAAGAACATATGGAGTGGATGGGAAGTTGTTGAAGGCAGTGAAGAGTATGTATGAGCGTGCTAAGGCTGCAGTGCGTGTGGATGGCAAACTGAGTGAATCTTTCCATTTGAAGGTTGGATTGAAACAAGGATGTGTCATGTCTCCATGGTTGTTCAATCTGTATATAGATGGGGTTGTAAAAGAGATACAAGGTCGGGCAGTGGATGTTGGAGCGGCCCTAGTGAGAGACGGCAGTGTTTGGAAACTCCCTGTACTGTTGTTTGCGGATGACACTGTGTTGTTGAGTGAAGACGAAGGGGAGCTGCAAGGCTTGGTAGATGAGTTTGGAAGAGTGTGTAAGAAACGGAATCTAAAGGTGAATGTGGGGAAGAGTAAAGTGATGATCTTCGAGAGAAGTGAAGCCAGTGAATGTACAGTGAGATTGGATGGGAAGGATATGGAGAATGTGAGTGAATTTAAGTACTTGGGTAGTGTGATGAGTAAGGATGGAAGTCTGGAGGGTGAAGTGCTCGAAAGGGTGCAGCAGGGAAGGAAGGTTGCTGGTTCGTTGAAAGCAGTGATAAGAAACAGGGAGGTGAGCATGGAAGTGAAAAAGTTGTTACATGACAGTATTGTGATACCAACTCTGACATATGGAAGTGAAGCTTGGACCCTGCTGGAAGGAGAGAAGTCAGGAGTGAGAACAGTGGAAATGAGTTATTTGAGAGGAGCATGTGGAGTCACATGGAGAGACAGACTAACAAATGAGGAAGTGAAGGAGCATTGTGGTGTGCTTGAGGACGTGATGGGAAGCGTTAGGAGAAACATGTTAAGGTGGTTTGGGCATGTGGAGAGGATGGAGAATGAAAGACTGACGAGGAGAGTGTACGTGAGTGAGGTGGAGGGGGCGAGAGGGAAGGGGAGGCCGAGGATGAGATGGAGGAATGGAGTGGAGAGGTATATGAGAGAGGGGTGGTGTGAGTTGGGAGCATGGTAGTGAAATGGCAGGGGACAGAGTGACATGGAGGCGATTTGTTTGTGGCAACCCCGTTCGCGATCAAGGCATCTGGCAATAGATAGATAGATAGATAGACTCTGTTGAAAATGAGACATTCAGTCATTGTGGATGGTGTGCTAAGTAATGTTGCTAGTCTGTATAAACAAGTGTGTTGAGTTCTTGTTTGGTTTACATAAACAGACCTCTCTGACTGTTGACTTAGTTATTATGCTTCTTCCTGACTGCAGTCTTTTAGAAAAAATGTGGTACCTTCAGTACTGAGCATAAAGGCATCTTGATCAAGGTTAGGTTATGAGAAAAACTGTGCTCCTCGTTGCAGTGAAAGTACTAAGGAAATAACAAAAACACTCACTGTACTTCATTTGAGAACTGTAAACTGCATTTAACAGTTAACAAAAACCGACGACTGTACACTGCTTTACTTGATTACTTTTGGGCACAATAAAAATATCTAACTGTAAACCTTTGTTGAGCTGCAGATCCCAGTTGGGGCACAATGAAGGTCTGCACAGGCCATGCTGCACACCTCATACAGTCAGGCTTCACTATATTTTTGCTCACTATGTGGTAAATCACTAGAGCAATGAACTAAACGTTATACCCAGTTCTGCTATGTTGGGAAAAGAACATAGTAATGTCACGCATGAAAGGACTGATCTTGCTGGATAATCTCTTGAGTGTGTGGAGGAGTTTCGTTTGTTATTTGAGGAACATGTTATATGCTGGAGGTGCGAGTAGAGCTAGCTCTGTAGTTTGGGTAATGAGCAGTTTGGAGGAAGTTCAGGGAGCTGTTGCCCCTCCTAACACTTAAGTTGGCTACCCCTCCATTCTAAGGGATCTTTGTATGTGGCTTGTGTTTGGAGTGTCATACTGTTTGGTGGTAAGACTTGGGCAGAAAAGGATGAGGATATTCTTGGACTCAAATGTAGGTTAATGACAATGGCTTTATGCATGAGTCGTGTGTCCTTGAATACCAGGTCTGAGGGGATAGGACTGCAAATGAAGAGCTGAGGGGAAAGATGTGACTGGTATGTACAGGTGTTGTGATGAGGAAAGATAGACTGAAATGACGGGCATGTTGAGAGGACAGAGGATGACACTGGGGTTAGAAATGTGAACATTGGCACAGGGTTACACAAAGCAGACTGAAAAAGACCTAGGATGAGGTCATAAAGTGTGACCTCAAAGATATGGGACTGAACAGGGAGGCTGACAGAGATCAAGAAGCATAGAAAGCCAACATTAGGTAACCAAGGCTGATGCATGCAAGCATGTTGGAGCTTTCATAAACAATACATCATGAGAAGATGGCAAAATGATCCCACATTCATTAGGTAAAGAGAGCTAGACAGGGTGCCAACGAAAGTTAGTAGGGGTGTGAAAGATAAAAATGGTAGATTACTAGTGGAGAAGGGAGAAGAAGTGAACAGATGGAGAGACCACTTTAACGAATTGTTGAACATAGAGAATGAAAGTAATGCAAGTATGTGGCTGGGGACTGGCGGGGAGAAGGAGGGTTGTGAGAAGAGAGGAAGAAATCAGTAGGATGGAAGTGGTGGAAGCAATGAAGAAAGTTAAAACGGGGAAAGCCCCAGGAATTGATGGAGTGTGTGGTGAAATGCTAAAGCATGGGGGAGAGATAGCAATAGAATGGCTGTGGAAGGTGTGCAGATTGGCCTGGGAGGAAGGTAGAGTCCCGAAGGACTGGAAGTCAGGTATAATTATTCCTCTGTACAAAGGAAAAGGGGAAAAAGAAGTGTGTGGTAATTGTAGGGGCATTTGCCTTCTTAGTGTAATAGGAAAAGTATATGGTAGGATACTTATTGACAGAGTTAGGGAAATACCACAGGAATTAGTTGAAGAACAGAGAGGTTTTAGGAAGGGAAGAGGTTGTGTAGATCAGATATTCATTCTTCGATCTTTAGCGTAAAAGTTTCTAGAGAAGGCATAGAAGTTGTATGCAGCCTTCATGGATCTGGAGAAAGCATATGACAGGGTGGATAGACAAGGATTGTGGAAAGTATTAAGAATATATGGAGTGGATATGAAGTTGCTGAGGGCAGTGAAGAGTATGTATGAGAGTGCTAAGGCTGCAGTGCATGTGGATGGCAAACTGAGTGAATCTTTCCATTTGAAGGTTGGATTGAAACAAGGATGTGTCATGTCTCCATGGTTGTTCAATTTGTACATGGATGGGGTTATAAAAGAGATACAAGGTTGGGCAGTGGATGTTGGAGCGGCCCTAGTGAGAGAGGGCAGTGTTTGGAAACTCCCAGTACTGTTGTTTGCAGATAATACTGTGTTGTTGAGTGAAGACGAAGGGGAGCTGCAAGGCTTGGTAGATGAGTTTGGGAGAGTGTGTAAGAAACAGAATCTAAAGGTGAACGTGGGGAAGAGTAAAGTGATGATCTTCGAGAGAAGTGAAGCCAGTGAATGTACAGTGAGATTGGATGCGGAGGATATGGAGAATGTGAGTGCATTTAAGTACTTGGGTAGAGTGATGAGTAAGGATGGAAGTCTGGAGGGTGAAGTGCTTCAAAGGGTGCAACAGGGAAGGAAGGTTGCTGGTTCGTTGAAAGCAATGATAAGAAACAGGGAAGTGAGCATGGAAGTGAAAATGTTGTTACATGACAGTATTGTGTAACCAACTCTAATATATGGAAGTGAAGCTTGGACTCTGTTGGAAGGACATAAGTCAAGAGTGAGAGCAGTGGAAATGAGTTATTTGAGAGGAGCATGTGAAGTCACATGGAGAGTCAGACTAACAAATGAGGAAGCGAAGGAGAGTTGTGGTGTGGATGTGGACATGATAGGAAGTGTTAGGAGAAACATGTTAAGATGGTTTGGGCATGTGGAGAGGATGGAGAGTGAAAGACTGACGAGGAAAGTGTATGTGAGTGAGGTGGAGGGGGGGAGAGGGAGGGGGAGGCTGAGGATGAGATGGAGGGATGGAGTGGAGAGGTACATGAGAGAGGTGGGTGTGAGTTGGGAGAGGGGTAGTGAAATGGCGGGGGACAGAGAGACACGGAGGTGATTTGTTTGTGGCCACCCCGTGCGGGATTGAGGCGTCTGGCAATAGATAGATAGATAGATGCCTCCCAGTCAGCAGCTTAAACCAAAATGGCCACCCAATGCTTGAATTCACAGTGTTCATCTCCCTTTCATTCCATTTTCTGTGTGAAAGGCCACTGAAAAAAAAATGCCACTGACAAATACTAATGCAAGTGCATAACAAACAGTGCAGTGTGCAATATTAGATGAAATCATAACTTTTTCTGTGCAAAATACTGAAACATTTGACTGGAAAACCATGTCTCCCATGCATACATAGTGCCTCCCAGTCAGCTGTTTCAGCCAAGTTGGCCACCCAGTGTTTACATTTACTCTTATCATCTTCCTCTCATTCCACTTTGTGCATGAAAGACTACTGAAACAGTGTGGCTACTGCCAAATAACAGTGAAAGTGCATAAAATATAGTGCAATGTGCAATACTAAGTGAACTGATAACGTTTTTTTCTGTGAAATACTGTACTGAAATTTTTGACTTGGAAATCGTGTCTCTTGTACAGACATGGTGCCTCCCACTCAGCTGTTTGAGCCAAGATGACCACCCTATGTTTATGTTTATATTTGGTGTGATCGTCTCCCTTTCATTATATTTTGTGTGTAAAAAGTCACTGAAACACCATTACTATCACCAAATAACGGTGCAAGTGCTTAGCAAATACAGGGTGCTTCAAAAAAAAAAGTTTACATTTTTAATCCCTAAACAGCGGGTCGTCACTTTCGTGATGGTCAGGTGCAATGGATCATACCGCGGGGCGTCACTTGTGTGACTCTGTGTTTTTTTTAATTCCCCCGGGCTTTCAGGTGGTGACTTGTATCATCTATCAGCACTGCCAATGTCCAACAATAGTCAGAGCTGCTAATGTCATCAGTACTCCCATCCATTGTTGACAATTTAGCCATTTTCCCACATTCTAGACTCCCCTCCCTACCTTTCCTCCATTACCCTATCGTGTCGTCTGCTCAGCCGCTCTGTGCTAAGTAAATCTTCCCCGGATTTTTCCACGGTTTTCATCCATTGAAATGAGCCCTATGCCCTATTCTTATACAAAATAATATATATATGAAAAAAATAAGGTAATTAATAGGGCCATACACCTGGAATTGGCTAATTATCACTTGGCAACATCCAACCTGCACTCGTTCGCTAATTTCCCCTGCATTTTTTTCCCCGTGAAATATGCTGTATGAGCTACTCTCGTAATATAAATGTATATAAGAAAGGAAGGGAGAAGTCTGAGCGATATTTATATTCACCTGGAACTACCTAATTATGTATTGTCTAGATTTCCTAAAACATATCTCTTAGCATATACATTAGCAGCTGACATTTTCAACTCTTGGCTACTGAGATATGTATTGTACATACAGTTCGCTCTCGTCCTTCACGGTGAAATCACGTCGCAGTCGCGCCACTCCATTTCTGCCACTTTTGCGTTCATTATAAAAGGCCCTGTGACCTCTACCCCTACTAAACATCGTGTGGAAAGCGGTAAAGGACTGTAGATATATATAGTGTAATAAAGTACTAGAAATAATAAAGTGTGAGTGTGTATATGAGTAAGAAATGACAGAATACAAGCGGCAAATTAGCGCGAGTGGGAGGCTCGTACGTGCTCGTAATTTACGTTGCTTTCACAGTGATTTTTTTTTGGAGTATGGATTCCAAACTACTTGGAAATCATTGAATAGTGTTTCTAGTGATATATCTGGCAGTGGTATTCATATTACGGGAAGTCGGGAAGTGTAAAGTGGAGACTTAGTTACCCAACTTCTGAAGTCTCCACAAGTCCTACGGTAGTCGACGAGTGCTAAAAAAAACAGCCCAGGAGAAAGCTGAAGGTATGTGCCATATGCATATGTAATTATAATATTCTCTGACTAATAACTGATTTTTGGCAAATATTTTTAAAAAGTCAGTTGGAGCGTGAATATCCCCGTGGGATGGGCACGGAGCGCCTCCGACAACCATGTGGTTTAAGGGTTAATGAAACAGAACTGACAGTGCCGACACAGCAATTCCTGATAACACATCTATGTTCATAACTTATGGGTCAGTCTTCACTTGTTCTTTATACTGAAGGCAGGTTTTGTTGTTGTTTCAGCGAGTTGCAAAGAAACGTAAGATACTGATGTATTTTCCATGTTACATGTTTTTTGAAGCACCCTGTACTACAGTGTGCGATACTATGTGACGTAATAAGTTTTTTGTGCGTGAAATACTGCAACTTGTGACTAAGAAATCGTGTCTGGCAGGGATCCTACCCCTAGAGGAAAATGTGGTGCTACTGAGGGCAAAGCCTTTCTTTTCTTTTCTTTTCTTTTTTCTTCCCTTTCTTTCTTTTTTTTTCTATAATCCTCATAGGCCCCTTTCCCTATCCCCACTGAACCCATCATACATCAACTGTGCTACACAGTAGATTCAAATTTTGACACCAACTGGTACTGCAAAACCTCACTAAATCTAAGTCATCCAAATTTATATGACTTACTGTGGAGAAAAATAAGTTGCTGCCAAGGGGGACTGGTGACAACGTAAATACAACCGCCAGAGCCGCCGCCATAATCATCATCATCACCATCATCCGGACCTCATTTCGCACCCTTGGGCAGGGTGAGGAGTAGTAACGTCCAGACAGCCTAAATTTGTCCAATCTAATGGGCCACACTTCCATTCACTCATCATTCAAGCCCCCGGAATCCTGGCTCTATCTGATACACCAAAAACATTCACCACGTGCTGTAGCTTCACATAAACATATCAGACAGTGTCAATCCTGACGATGTCACGTTAAAAAGGAATGCCAAATCCCTGGTCATGCGTGTCTCCTCACAATATTCATCCAGCCAGCTCGATCTCTTGTCAGTCCCCTAGTGTCGCTGACTTTCAAACCTCTCTTCATCACACACTTATCCATCATATCCCTCCAACTTCTCTTTGACCTACTTCGTCTCCTTCCTCCTTCAGATTTGCTCAGATATACCTTTTTCACCACTCTATTGATATCCATTCTCTCCACATGACCATACCATCTCGGTAAACTCCCTTCGATTTTGGTGTCCACAAATTTTCTCACTCCACACCTTTCACGAATCACATTATTTCGTATCCTATCCACTCTCTGAATTCCACATACATTCCCCAGCAGTCCCATCTCCACTGCTCTCACTCCTGACTTTTCATTTTCATGCCACACCATAGTCTCACATCCATATGTTGAAGTTAGCACTAACCTTCTTCATGTAAGCCTCATGCAGCTTTTTTTTTTTTTTTTTTTTTTAATGTGTCTGACTCTGGGCATAGGCTTCACAGCCTGCTATCAAGGCCCAGTCGTCCTCCTACAATCTACATGTCACCACTTCGGCACTTAACATCCACCGTCCATATTGAATACATGCTAGGGCTGTCTCATACAGGACTGGTGTATTGGTATTAGCGGGGTCATTTTTACGACATGTCGGCGGGTCTTCTGGTAGATCAGTAAAGCCTGATTTAATGAAATTCAAATCCTTAAACTGTTCCCTGCACCAGCGAGGATTCGAACCTGGGTCCCACGGGACCGCAAGCCAACTCTCTACTGATCAAGCTACCGCCTCCCCTAAGCAACACTCAAGCCTCTGTTTCTAATCGAGGCCTTCATTGCAACAGCTACTTTCCTTCCTTGTGTCACTCTACTTTCCACTTCTTCTGAACATTTTCCTCTCTTTTCTATCACTGTACCCAGGTACTAGAACTCTCATCAAATCCAGTCTCTCTCCATTCACTCTACCATCACACTGGGAGTCATCTTCTCTCTCAATAACCATCACTTTACTCTTTTCTTCATTTACTCTCAAGGCACAATGCTCACAGACATCAGCAAAACCCTGCATTGGTCAACCAAGTTCTTGTCTGGTATTTGCAAGTAGTACTGCATCATCAGCATACAACAAAATTGAGATACTCCATCCATCACCATTCAGTACCAACGCCACCTTCCTCTCCATTACTAATGCTTTTATGTCTCTCATCATCCCATCCATATATATACAGTATATTGAACAACCATGGGGACAGCACAGAACCTTGTCACATGCCCACAACGACAATGAACAATCACTTAGATGCCCATTTACCCTTACACATGCTCCACTACTATCATGAAATCTCTTGACGGCACCTAGCACCTTACCACCAACACCGTAAAAGAGCAAAACCTTCCACAATCCTTCTCCATCTACTTTGTCATATGCTTTTTCCAGATCCATGAATGCCATACACACCTTATAGTCCTTCTCACAAGCTTTCTCCACTATCTGTCTTACTGCACATTTTAATCCACACATCCTCTGCCACTCCTAAAACCACTCTGTTCATCACTCAGTAGGACTTCTGATATCTCTCTTACTTTCTCTATGATAATTCTTCCATATAACATCCCTACCACACTCAGTAAACCTATGCCATGATAATTCTTGCACTCACTTTGCTCAACTTTACTTTGTACAGAGGTACAATCACAGCCTTTTTCCACTCTGCTGGTAAAGTTTCACTCATCCATGCCTTCTTACATATCTTCAACAAGGACTTCAATCCACTCTCTCCACTACACTTAATCATCTCTGCATACACCTCATCAGCCCTAGTTGCTTTTCCATTTTTCAGTCATTTCACAGCGTTCTTCACCTGGGCGAGTGTTACATTTCCTATCATTGCATTCCTTCTCTGCACATCCCCAAGACCAATCATGTTTACAGCACCTCTGCTTTCTCTATTCCCATTCATCAGACTTTCAAAATATTCTCTCCATCTGGTCCTTATTTCATCCCCATGGGTTAATATTCTACCACCTACATTCTTCACACTTTTACATTTCTTTCTGCTGTCATTTCTACATTTTTGCACCTCTTTCCAGAATAACTTCATATTTTCAGAGTAATTTGCATTCACTTTTCTTCCTAGATCATCATTTACCTCCTCTTTTTTCCTCTTCACTAGTCTCTTTACATGCTTTTTGCTCTCAATATATTCAGTTATTTCAACTGAACTCCTGTCCTCCAACCACTCTAGCCACTTCTTCCTCTTTTCCTCCACTGCTCTCTTAACCTCTTCATCCCACCATGCCGTACCTTTCTTC
Source organism: Birgus latro (assembly GCA_018397915.1). Classification (NCBI taxonomy): domain Eukaryota; kingdom Metazoa; phylum Arthropoda; class Malacostraca; order Decapoda; family Coenobitidae; genus Birgus; species Birgus latro. The sequence continues at coordinate 4,763 of JAGKTI010003969.1, read as the reverse complement.
TTTGTTGATCCTCTTGCCACACAACATACCACTTCAGCATCCCTAACTAAGTAATCCCTATAAGCATTTCACGAGCTGTCCAGATCCATTTCATTCCAATATACTGATTCTAACCCCTCCCCTACTTTGGAGCTGTATTCATCTACCACTTCGTTAATCCTCAGCTTCTCAACTTTCAGTCTCTCTCCCTGACTGTTCCTCTCTCTCTTGGTCCACCTCACTCCTCTCAGCTTGATCTTGCATACCACGATCATATGATCTGACAGACTCCACATCGCCCTCTCACAGCCCTTGTATCAGCAACCATTCCCAGCGTCAACCTCTCTACGAGCACATAATCAATCAGGCTCCTTTCAACAAGATCTCCATTCCCTCTAAACCATATGCAATATATTTATGTGCATCTTTGTGTCTGAAATACAAGTAACAAATGCACAACCTCCTTTCCTGATACATATCCTTCAACCGCTTCCCATTATCATTTTCTCCTGGCACTCCATTAAAACTCATTATATCATCCTCAGGACCAGGGCCTACTCTTCCATTCATATCGCCCATTACTATTACTTTATAGCTCCTCAGCATTTTTCCCACTGCTTCATCCAGCTCATCCCAAAACCTCTTTCTCTGTCTCACTCCTGTCATCACACGGTGCATATGCTACAGTCACAGCCACTTTCACCTTCTCAAACTTGAACTTGACATACATATATCTCGAGATGACACATTTGTCATCTCTCATTCCACTCTGCCACACTCCATTCATCAATGAAGCAACTCCTTCCTTGCATCTTCCTCGCCCATTCATGCCTGATCTCACACACTTTACACCCTTCCACTTCTCCACTTAACACCATTTCATCTTTGTTTCAAATAATGCCATCATGGCATATCTCACACTCTTGAACACATTCACCACTTCTGCCCTCTTGCTCTCCTCATTCACACCTCTTACAGTCCACATGGCCATGCAAATCTGCCCATCTGGTTGGGGCCTTGGGGAGGTACTGGGCCCTCCGAGGCTCACCGAAACATTTGCCATGATTAAGTGATTTAGATAGGGGAATCTAGGGGACACTTAACCCAGCCAAAAACCCTGATTATATGGTTACCACCCAGCATAGTCAATGATTTCCGAGTACAGGAAACCACTTGGCTTGTCACTCAGTGTAGTGACCGTAAGACATCCTTACATTGAGTGGATGATGGGAACCCCAATCCACCACAATGCAAATATCATCATGAACATCATCATCCGGACCTCCTTTCCCACCCTAGGGCAAGGTAAGGAGTAGCAATGTCCAGACATTGGTGGATGGTGGCACCCGTCATCCACTCACTCAATGTAGAGATGCCATATGATCACTACACTGAGTGACAAGCCAAACGGTTTCCTGTACCCAGGAAACCATTTACTACGCTGGGCGGTAACCATATACCGTACTTCCCGTGCCATAGGACGCACTTTTTTCCCACAAAAATTACCTTAACCCCTTAACCACGAGTCGTCACTTTCGTGACGGTCGAGTGCAATGGATCATACCGCGGGGCGGCACTTGTGTGACTCTGTGTTACTTCTAATTCCCCCGGGCTTTCAGGTGGTGACTTGTATCATCTATCAGCACTGCCAATGTCCAACAATAGTCAGAGCTGCTAATGTCATCAGTACTCCCATCCATTGTTGACAATTTAGCCATTTTCCCACATTCTAGACTCCCCTCCCTACCTCCCCTCCATTACCCTCTTGTGTCGTCTGCTCAGCCGCTCTGCGCTAAGTAAATCTTCCCCGGAATTTCCACTGTTTTCATCCATTGAAATGAGATCTATGCCCTACTCTTATACAAAATAATATACATATATATATAAAAAAATAAGGTAATTGATAGTGCCATACACCTGGAATTGGCTAATTATCACTTGGCAACATCCAACCTGCACTCGTTCGCTAATTTCCCCTGCTTTTTTTCCCGTGAAATATGCCGTATGAGCTACACTCGTAACATAAATGTATATAAGAAAGGAAGGGAGAAGCCTGAGTGATATTTATATTCACATGGAACTACCTAATTTATTATGTATTGTCTAGATTTCCTACGACTTATTTCTTAGCATATACATTAGCAGCTGACATTTTCAACTCTTGGCTACCGAGATACGGTCAGTTTGCTCTCGTCCTTCACGGTGAAATGACGCTCCTCCATTTCTGCCGCTTTATGCCTATTATAAAAGGCCCTGTGGCCTCTACCCCTACTAAACAACATGTGAGAAGCGGTAAAGGACTGTAGATGTATATAAGTGTAATAAAGTACAGTAAAACCTCGATATAACGGACTTCAATAGACCGGAATTCGCTTTTATCGGACTCGAGGAACTACCGGACTAAACTCCTATATATCGGAAAAAGTCCGATATAGCCAGCAAGATGTCCGGACTGCCTGACAACTTCAGCTATGTTCACCACAATAAGACAAGTAAAAGACATGTTTTTCAGTGCACAGTACAGTATTATTATACCATTTGATTAAAGTAGTGAAGGTATAACACAGTACAATACTGCAATGGTGGTGAAAACCACTGATGCAATCCGGACTAATGTCTGATATATCGGAAAAAGTCCGGATTAGCAGGGGTAAGTCCGGATGTTGCTTTTATCGGAATTTCGCATATTTCAGACTGGCTTGGGCCCCAATTAGTCCGTTATAGTGAGGTCTTACTGTACTAGAAATAATAAAGTGTGAGTGTGTATATGACTAAGAAATGACAGAATACCAGCGGCAAATAAGCGCGAGTGGGAGGTTCGTATGCGCTCGAATTTTACATTGCTTTCACAGTGTTTTTTTGGGGGGGTATGGATTCTAAACTACTTGGAAATCATTGAACAGTGTTTCTAGTGATAATATCTGGCAGTGGTATTCAGATTAGGGGATGTCAGGAAGTGTAAAGTGGAGACTTAGTTACCCAACTTCAGAAGTCTCCACAAGTCCTACGGTAGTCGACAAGTGCCAAAAAATACATCCCAGGAGAAACCTGAAGATATCTGCCATATGCAAATGTAATTATAATATTCTAGGACTAATAACTGATTTTTGGCAAATATTTTTAAAAAGTCAGTTGGAGCGCGAATATCCCCATGGGAATGGCCCGGGCTGCTTCTGACAGCCCAGCGGTGTAGGGGTTAAAAATCACCCTGCATCCTAAGACACAGGGCTGCAGCAGCACACGAAGATATTCCATAAAATATTCAGAATACCACGAAAAAGCTCTGTAAGGTTGTCTCACTAGGCTGTTTGTTTACTTTTGGGTCAGTTAAACTCAGTTTCGTTGTTGTTGTTGTTGTGTTGTTCAGCTCAGCAGACGAGGGTCAAACAACTGCCAAGCGGGAAGTGAAAATATACACATGAACGACCCCTTCAAGTTTCAGTTTTAACTAAGACACTCATTAAGTTTTATTATGTGAATAAAAGTTGACTTCTTTTAATATGTGTGCTTTACTTAACACTGTCTTGGAATAATTCAGTGGTCAGTGGGCGACGAAAACTCCGATGATTTGAAATCTCCACAGTCCACACAACAAAGTCAGCTGACATGGTAAGCATGTGTTTAAACATACTATTTTTTATAACTATATTATAGTTTGCTATGGCTGTGCTATTATAATACCAGGTAATGAAGTGGACAATACCTAATACATTAGCAGACGTGGCTCAGTGGGTCAGAGCGCTTCGCTCCGACTGAAGGGTCAGAGGATCGAATCCACCCAAGGGTCATTGGTAGACATCAGGAAGGGCATCCGGTCATAAAATGCTACACGTTCCAATCCAAAAGTCCTCTACCCAGAGGCAACACCTTAGCCCTTCGGGGATACCAGGCGTAAAACCATTTTTTTTCTTTTTATAGCTAATACATTGGAAGAATGACTAAATATGTTCAAAGATAATAAGTAGCAAGAATAGGAGGGTAGTAAACGTATTAATGGATTCGTGAGTCGTCTTTGCTGATGTTCCTTGATTATTTCCTTCCTATTTATTTCTGGATATTGCCTTGTCTGTTTGAGGGAGCGTCCTATGACATGGGAAGTACGGTAACCGGGGTTTCTGGCAGGGTTAAGTGTCCCCCAGATTCCCCTATCTAAAATCACTTAATCATAGCAATCATGGCAGTCACAATGCAAACAAATAAAATAAAGTATTTTTTCCAGTGTAATTTTCTTTTCTTATTCCTTCTTTTGTACATGAAAATAATCAGCAAAATTACATCTTACCATTTCCACTACCTCCCTTTCACTATATCACTATTACCAAATGAATAATTCCTTGCCAATGGATTTTCAGGAACAACGTAATCGAGGTCATGCTGTGGCAATGTTAAAAAATCTAAAATATTACAGCTGGAATGAGTTCATCTGCTGGAGCATACACGGACCTTCCAGCTAATGCTTTCATCAATGTCTCATCACCAATTCATGTGGTCGTATCTCTGCCTCTCATAATTTTTAGTTACCATGCAATATCTTCTTTTACTTTGGGTCTTGACAACAAGCATTGTTATCTCCAGTGTAACATGGCCTAGGTAATTCAAGTATGAATGTAAGAGCCGTGGCTCAGTGGGTTAGAGAGCTCCGCTCTGGCCGTAGGGTCGGAGGATCGAATCCACCCAAGGGTCATTGGTAGACATCAGGAAGGGCATCCGGTCATAAAATGCTACACGCTCAAATTCCAAAAAGGCCGACGCATGCAAGCATGTTGCAGCCTTCAAAAAACGAA
>JAGKTI010003968.1:32112-53472 GCA_018397915.1 Birgus latro | reverse complement strand
ATCAGACAAAGGAAAAGCATATGATCTTGACAAAATTTCAGGTTAGGTGATACATGAATGTGCAGAAAAGTTAAGCAGACCATTATATTTAATATTCAAGAAATCCTTAGGTCAAGGTAAACTACCTGATATTTGGATGAAAGCAAATATTATTCCCCTATTCAAGAAAGGGAATAGACAGAATCCAATCAACTACCGACCAGTATCAGTGACTAGTGTTGTCAGTAAGATACAAGAAAAGCTAATAAGAAAAGTTTGGGTAAACCATCTAAAAGAACACAGTATAATAACAGAAAGGAAGTTTGGTTTTAGAAAATCATGTGTTACTAATCTATTATGCTACTATGACAGAGTTACAGAAAAATTACAGAAAAGAGAAGGATGGGTGGGCAGTATCTATTTAGATTTCAAGGAAGCATTTGACAGAGTACCGCACCAAAGACTATTATGGAAACTGTACCATCAAGAAGGTATCCAAGGCAATCTGTACTGTTGGATGCAGGATTTTCTCAGAAAAAGGGATATGAGAACAGTACTGAGGGGAATTTACTCATCATGGAGGGAAGTGACTAGCGGAGTTTCGCAGGGCTCAGTGCTGGCACCAATTTTGTTTTTTAGTATATATAAATGACATAGATAGTAACACTGGAAATGGAAGCTATCTAAATATGTTTGCAGATGATGCAAAAATACAAAGGAAAATTAATAACACAGATTCTTGCAAAGAGCTACATGAAGAAAGGAGCAATAAATGGAAAATGGAATTCAATGTTTTTTTTTTTTTTTTTTTTTAATGTGTCCGACTCTGGGCATAGGTTTCACAGCCTGCTATCAAGGCCCAGTCGTCCTCCTACAATCTACATGTCACCACTTCGGCGCTTAACACCCACCGTCCATATTGAATACATGCTAGGGCTGTCTCATACAGGACTGGTGTATTGGTATTAGCGGGGTCATTTTTACGACATGTCAGCGGGTCTTCTGGTAGATCAGTAAAGCCTGATTTAATGAAATTCAAATCCTTAAACTGTTCCCTGCACCAGTGAGGATGGACAAGTATCATGTAATTAAGTTTGGTAAAAGTGAGAAAAGACCAGATTGGGATTATATAGGAAGAAGAACCCTACACAAATCAGAAAGGGAGACGGACGTAGGAGTGATTATCAATAACAGACTATCTCCGGCTGACCATATCAGTAAGAAGGTATGGTACATGTATACACTGCTCGCTAATATGAGAATAGCATTTACATACGTAAATGAAGACATGCTGAGAGATAATAACATTATTCATCTTACCAACCCTGGAGTATGCATCGGTAGTCTGGAATCCTCATCTTAAAAAACACATAGGCAAGACTGAAAAAGTACAAAGCGGAGCTACAAGATGGGTACCGAGCTAAAGGGATCTAAGCTATGAAGAAAGACTAGAAAAACTGAATCTACCAACACTACAGTACAGAGTAAAAGAGGAGACATGATTATGCTATATAAATGCATCTCAGGGAAAGAAAATAGACATAAATGAATATATAACATAAGGGGAAACATCAGCAAGAGGACACTGCAAGAAACTATATAAAAAGAGAGGCAATAAAGACATAAGGAAATTCAGTTTCCCAAACAGGGAAATTGATCAGCTGAATGCACTACTAAATGAAATAGTGTGTGCCAAAACTATTCATAAATTTAAGAACATGTATGATAAAAATGGTTTAATAGTTTAATACATGGGACAGTATGAGCTTGACTCATTCCTATAAAGATACGATTAGGTAAGAAAGTGCACACACACACTCATACACACACAAACGAGTGGAACACGGGACAGAGCAGATGTGGGTCACTGTGCTCTGCTCACCTGCAACAATTACCGAAGTATATCTAAAAATAAGCCAAGCTTGGTACTAAGCTAAATTGCAGATGATTGTAGATCAAGTAAATGCAAAAGAGTGCAGTCCAAAGAAAGTATATCTAATAATCAGAGTCCTAAGGAATTCGTGGCATTAGCAGGCAGACAGACAAGTGCCACGTCACGTGTCACAACAGATGAGCACCAGGTAAACTCCTACACTGACATAATGAAGATGCTAAACTGTATGTAGAAAGTATATTTCTTTAAGATGGCATACTTTCAAGAAGTGCATCTTGGTAAAAGGAAGCGAAACAGCAAAAAACAAAATGACGACTATACAGACCTGGTGGAACTGGTTGCATTTAACAAATTAGCTGAGAAAGTGAATGAACAGGAGGAAACTTTCAAAAAGGAATTGGATGAAATAAGGAACTGTACCAACAAATGGAAAAATATGAGGAACTGGTAAAGAAACTAAACACAAATGATGCAACAATAGGTGAGCTACAAGCTGAGGTAGACATTCCAAGGAAGAAAATGAACAAAATGGGAAATAAAGTAGTCAACAATGAAAGAGTTTTGAAGGAGTACGATAATGATAAAGACATAATTAGACAAGCAGGTAATCTGATAGGGTAAAGCAAAGACACTGATAAGCAGATAACTCAGGCAAGTGAAATGATGAGAAATTACACAGAGGAAGAACAAAATACATGGGCATATGTAGCCAAAACAAGTCTACCTACCTATCTATTGCCAGATGCCTTAATCCTGTAAGGGGTGGCCACACACAAATCGCCTCCATGTTGCCCTGTCCCATGCCATTTCCCTGCCCTGCTCACACCTCCCCTCTCTCATACACCTCTACACTCCATCCCATCCTTGGCCTCCCCCTCCATCTCCCCCCCCTCCACCTCACTCACATACACTCTCCTCCTCAGTTTCTCATTCTCACATCCTCTCCACATGGCCAAACCACCTCAGTGGGCTTCTCCTAATGCTTTTTATCACATCCACATCCACACCACAACATTCCTTCACTTCCTCATATGTCAGTCTGTCTTTCCATGTGACTCCACATGCTCCTCTCAAATACCTCATTTCCAATGCTTTCACTGTCCCTCCAACAAGGTACAAACTTAGCTTCCATAAATTAGAGTTGGTATCACAATACTGTCATGCAGTAACCATTTCACTTCCATGCTCACTTCCCTGTTTCTTATCACTGCTTTCACAGAACGAGCAACCTTTCTTCCTTGTTGTACCCTTTCAAGCACTTCACCCTCTCAACCTCCATCCTTACTCATCACACTACCCAAGTACTTAACCCGCTGAGTCCCATCGACGTACGGTGTACGTCGCAACTTTTTTCCACAGACAGACCCAATGACGTACATCGTACGTCACGCAATTGCAAGGCCCACTGTGTGCACATTTTTCAACATTCGCGGGTGATTTTTGGTAGGCATATGTGGAAGACCTTCCTCTACCTGCCGTCAAGCAGGGATACTGCCTGGCCCCTCCTAACCCCCCCTTCGCCCCCTCCCCCCCACACTGGGCAATTCACCTGTTGGCGGTAAGCTGGCCAGTAAAGGTATGTTTCCCCACGGTCTCTCTAATGACGAAATTCATGGTGAAGGTGATTCCTGAGGTGGAGGACAAAGAAACAAAGAAGCTAGAGGTAGAAACAAACAGAAGTGATGAGGTGGTAATGTCGTAAAGGAAGGTGCCATATACTGAGGTTTTGGGTAAGTGAACAATGCTTATAAACGCCTATATTATTGCGTGAAAACCATTATAGACTTTTCTATCTATCTATTGCCAGACGCCTCAGTCCTGAACGGGGTGGCCACAAACAAATCACCTCCATGTCACTCTGTCCCCTGCCATTTCACTACCACGCTCCCAACTCACACACCCCTCTCTCATATACCTCTCCACTCCATCCCTCCATCTCATCCTCGGCCTCCCCCTCCCTCTCGCCCCCTCCACCTCACTCACATACACTCTCCTCGTCAATCTTTCACTCTCCACGTGCCCAAACCACCTTAACGTGTTTCTCCTAACGCTTCCCATCACGTCCTCAACCACACCACAACGCTCCTTTACTTCCTCATTTGTTAGTCTGTCTCTCCATGTGACTCCACATGCTCCTTTCAAATAACTCATTTCCACTGCTCTCACTCTTGACTTCTGTCCTTCCAACAGGGTCCAAGCTTCACTTCCATATGTAAGAGTTGGTATCACAATACTGTCATGTAACAACTTTTTCACTTCCATGCTCACCTCCCTGTTTCTTATCACTGCTTTCAACGAACCAGCAACCTTCCTTCCCTGCTGTACCCTTTCGAGCACTTCACCCTCCAGACTACCATCCTTACTCATCACACTGCCCAAGTACTTAAATTCACTCACATTCTCTATATCCTTCCCATCCAGTCTCACTGTACACTGACTGGCTTCACTTCTCTCGAAGACCATCACTTTACTCTTCCCTACATTCACCTTTAGATTCCGTTTCTTACACACTCTCCCAAACTCATCTACCAAGCCTTGTAGCTCCCCTTTGTCTTCACTCAACAACACAGTATCATCTGCAAACAACAGTACAGGGAGTTTCCACACACTGCCCTCTCTCACTAGGGCCACTCCAACATCCATTGCCCGACCTTGTATCTCTTTTATAACCCCATCCATATACAGATTGAACAACCATGGAGACAAGACACATCCTTGTTTCAATCCAACCTTCAAATGGAAAGATTCGCTCAGTTTGCCATCCACACGCACTGCAGCCTTAGCACTCTCATACATACTCTTCACTGCCTTCAACAACTTCCCATCCACTCCATATATTCTTAATACCTTCCACAAACCTTGTCTATCCACCCTGTCATATGCTTTCTCCAGATCCATGAAGGCTGCATACAACTTCTTGCCCTTCTCTAGAAACTTTTCCACTAAGGATCTAAGAATGAATATCTGGTCTACACAACCTCTTCCCTTCCTAAAACCTCCTTGTTCTTCTCCAACTAATTCCTCAGTAATTTCCCTAACTCTGTCAATAAGTATCCTACCATATATTTTTCCTATTACACTGAGAAGGCAAATGCCCCTATGATTACCACACACTGCTTTTTCCCCTTTTCCTTTGTACAGAGGAATAATTATACCTGACTTCCAATCCTCCGGGACTCTACCCTCCTCCCAAGCCAATCTGCACACCTTCCACATCCATTCTATTACTATCTCTCCCCCATGCTTCAGCATTTCACCACACACTCCATCAATTCCTGGGGCTTTCCCCATTTTAACTTTCTTCATTGCTTCCACCACTTCCATCCTGGTGATTTCTTCCTCTCTTCTCACAACCCTCCTTCTCCCTGCCATTCCCCAGCCACTTATACTTGCATTACTTTCATTCTCTATGTTCAACAGTTCATTAAAGTGTTCTCTCCATCTGTTTACTTTTTCTCCCTTCTCCACTAGTAATCTACCATTTTTATCTTTCACACCCCCACTGACTTCGTTGGCACCCTGTCTAGCTCTCTTTACCTCCTTCCAGAACATTTTCTTACATTCCCTCCACTTTGCACTCAAATTCCTTCCAAANTCCTCATCCACTCTCTTCTTACTCTCTCTTACTAATCTTTTCACCTCTCTCCTCCTCACTACATATAACTCTCTCGTCCGTCTCTCAGCTTCTTCGTCGCCCCTGTTCCTCATCCACTCATTATATGCTTTCTTCTTTTGTGCCACAGCCTCTCTCACCTCTTCAGTCCACCATGCTGTTCCCTGAACCCCCTTTCGTCTTCTCTTCACCCCACACACCACCTCACATGCTGCACAGATTTCTTCTGTGAATACCTTGCACACACCCTCCACGTCCCCCATCTGCGCCAATCTATATTTACCCAATCGCTCCTCCACTTCCCTTCTATATTCAGCCTTTATTCCATCCTCTTGTAACTTTTCTACCCTCCTTGTAATGCATACTTCCTCCTGTCTTTCCCTTCTTCTCTTCCTCCATCTTGTTTGGACTCTGATTCTGGCCACCACCAAGTGGTGGTCAGAAAGTCCACTCCCCCAACCTCTATATACTCTTGCATCCATTATACATCTTCTCATCCTTTCATCCATACACACATAGTCAATCATTGCCTTCTGTTCATTCATTCCCTGGTCCTCTCTTCTCACCACTCGCCATGTATACCTATGGATCATTTTGTGCCTGAAGAGAGTATTAACTACCACCAACCCCCTCCCAGCACAAATGTCCACTATAGCACTGCCATTCTCATCCATCTCTGCAGGCACACCCCACTCACCAACCACTCCATCCACCTTCTCATTCCCCACTTTTCCATTCATATCTCCAATCAGAAACACTCTCTCATTCCTTTCAAACTTTTCCAAGCAGGCTTCCACATTTGTCCAAAACTCTTCTCTCACTCTACTTACACGATGTTGCATTGGCACATACACGCACACAATTGCCCACATTTGTAGTCCAACTTTCACTCTTGCCCACACAATCCTTGACCCAACTGATCCATACTCTCTTACATTCTCCTTCCACCTGTTGCTCACAACGATACACACTCCCTCTTTCGCCCTCTCATTCTCACCCACTCCTGCGCATATACCCCACCCATATTCCCATTCTCTCACGCTCTCACCTCGCCATTTAGTTTCAGTTATTCCACATATATCCACTTTCGCACTCCCAAGCACCTGTACAATCTCTCTCTCTTTCACCTCATCATTCATACCCCTCACATTCCAGGTCGCAATCTTTATCTCGTCCTTTGTCCGTTCCTTTGTCGTCAACTTTTGGTCAGTCCTGGTCCAAGGCTTCCTGTTCGTATTTTTAGTTAGTTGTTTTTACGGGGTGGGGCACTAACCCACCACCAACCCTTTTATTCGCCTCTTACGACAAGCAGGGATACTGGGGGAGAATTCTTGAAAACCCCCTACCCCCAGGGGTGAAACAAACAGACTTTTACTACACAAAAATTCGTACCAAATAAATGAAATAAATATGTAATTTAAAGTGGCTTGAATTACTCAACCTTTCCATAGTTCGTTTTCTTAGCCAGGTACCCTGGAAAAGAAGGAAAACGTAAGGTTGAGTGACACCTGTATCAACATTTTTTTTTACCTCGGAACACGACTTCACTATGAATTTTCGATGTTTCTCACCAAAAGCAAAGGTTTCACCCAAAAAAAAAAGCTGAAAATCGGTCGGGATCTGGGGGTAGGCTGGGTAAAAAAACCGGTCGGGACTCGGCGGGTTAAACACACTCACATTTTCCATTTCCACCTCATCCGACCTCACTGTGCATTCACTGACTTCATCTCTCTCGAAGACCATAACTTTACTCTTCCTTACATTTGCCTTTAGGTTCCGTTTCTTACACACTATCCCAAACTCATTCTCCAAGTCCTGCAGCTCTCCTTCGTCCTCACTTAACACAGTATTATCTGCAAACAACAGTACAGGGAGTTTCCACACACTGCCCTCTCTCATTAGGGTCACTCCAACATCCACTGCCCTACCCTGTATCTCTTTCATAATCCCATCCATAAACAGATTGAACAACCATGGAGACATGGTATATCCATGTTTCAATTCAACCTTCAATTGGAAAAATTCACTCAGTTCACTGTCTACACGCACTGCAACCTTAGCACCCTCATACATACTCTTCATGGCATTCAACAAACTCCCATTTACTCTACATATTCTGAATACTTTCCATAATACTTGTCTATCCATCCTGTCATATGTGTTCTCCAAATCCATGAAGGCCACATATCATTTCTTTCCCTTCCCAAGAAATTTTTCCACTAAAGACCTAAGAATGAATATCTGATCTACACAACCTCTTCAATTTCTAAAATCTCCCTGTTCTTCTCCATCTACAATAATTCCTCTGTTATTTCCCTAACTCTGTCAATAAGTATCCTACCATATACTTTTCCTATTACATCAAGAAGTCAAATGCCCCTATGATTACCACACACTTCTTTTTCCCCTTTTTCTTTGTACAGGGGAATAATTATACTGTACCTGACTTCCAATCCTCTGGGACTTTACCTTCCTCCCAGGCCAATCTGCACATTTTCCACATCCATTCTACTACTATCTCTCCCCCATTCTTCAGCATTTCACCACACACTCATCAGTTTCTGTGGGTTTCCCTATTTTGACTTTCTTCATTACTTCCACAAGTTCCATCCTATTGATTTCTTCCTCTCTGCTCACATCCCTCCTTCTCCCAGCCATTCCCCAGCCACTTATACTTGCATTACTTTCATTCTCTATGTTCAACAGTTCCTTAAAATGTTCTCTCCATTTGCTCACTTTTTCTCCTTTCACCAATAGCAATCTACCATTTTTATTTTTCACTCCCTGACTAGCTTCTTTAACACCCTGGCTAACTCTCTTTACCTCTCTCCAGAACATTTTCTTACATTCCCATCAATTTGTACTCAAATTCCTTCCAAATTCCTCATCAACTCTCTTCTTACTCTCTCTTACTAATCTTTTCACCTCTTTCTTCCTCTCTAGAAGTCAAGATCTAAAAAACAAGGCTGAAGCAAAAGACATGACAAGAAAGGTGAAAGACATAATAAGGAAGAACCCAAGGCTGATAAAGGAAAGAGCTGGGATTAGCAAATCTACTGTTATCACTGGTAATGATGAAGAAGATATAAGGAACAGAATCACAAGAGATAAAATGGAGATGGTACATATAATGAACATATTGAGAGCAGCATTAGAGGAAATCTGTGAGAAAGATGTAGGGATATTTAAGAGATTAGAGAAATAAGAGAGAAACAAGTAATGGCCCAAGAAAGTAACCTTCCAAAGTGTGAACACTGTAGAAGAGGTATTGAAAAAAGGCAAACAAACTTAAGGAATCAGGAGTACAAAGCAGTGTGGATAAAAGGTGTCTAACTCAAGAGGAATGGGGATTACTAAAGGAAAAGAGGGAAAGAGACAAAAAGAAAGAATGATGCAAGATCAGTTGAAGAGAGAAGCAAATTTTTTTTACAAAGTAGTAGGATTGCAAGTAAAAAAATGGCACATAAACATCAGGGACTAAATAAAAGCAAGATAGTAGACTAAACCAATGTCATACATGTGAACAATATGGCTAATTTGATGTACTCAAATGTAGATGAAATGGTATCCAATTATTAGATAAAAGAAAGTATCATAGAAAATGAGTCTCATATTATTTGTCCAACAGAAACAAAATTAACCCCAAGGATTTCAAATGACTCTTTAAATCTGGATGAATACAATATAAAGAGACAGAAATTTAAAAAAAGGAGGAGGAGTTATCAAACTAACAGAGAAAAACTCCAAGTAAAAGAAATACAAACAGACATACCCTAACAAGCAGAATAAACTGAAGTAGATATTAGTACATCAGAAGGGATATTAACTGTGGCAAATTTATATATGCCACCCAAGACAAACACATTTGAATGAATACATGAGCGGTGGTCCCGTCTCATATTAGTGACAAAACCAGAGATTTTGGTCAAACAAGAGCACAAAATGCAGTGGAAGTAGAAAGTTTTTGTAGGCTGCATCATGGCAAAAGGAGGTACTTCACTGTTTACGTCTGGTGGCGGTGAATTTGCAGGCTTCTCCGAAGAGGATACGAGTAAAGGAAGTACTAAACGGAACCAAACAAGAGTAGCAAGAGTGGAAAAAATAGTGGTGAGGAATGTCCAGGAGTTAAAAAAGGTGCGGACAATAATTAGAGACTTGTAGAAACAAACCTCAGAACAGGAAGAAGATAATTAAGACCAAGTTGCAAAACATCAGCACATGAAGTGCTGAACAAGAAAGGCAAGTTACAGAATTAAAACTGAGTAATGAATCTACCTCAAATGAAATAAAACAGCTCAAGAGGGAAAATAAGAGGCTGGAAGAAGAAAGGAACAGCATGAAAAGTAAACTAGATGAGCATGATTCAAAATCAAGGATGCAAGATGAACATATAAAGGAAATCAAGGAGCAACACAAGGGGTGGAAGAAAATTCAAGAGGAAGGAAATGTAAATCTCAAAGAGATTATAGAACAACAAAGCAAGGAAAAGGTGGAAAAGGAAGTGGTTAGGGTTCCAAGAAGTAAATAATCTTTAGTCAGGGATGTAGCAGACAAGAAAAAATGCATGATAGTTTCAGGAGTACAAGAAAAACATATGACAGTGAGATCAGAAAGTGAAAGAGAACTAAGTAAGGCTAAAAAGATAGTATCAATAGTTATGGAGGGTAACAACGAAGCTCAAGAAGAGACTGAGGAAGTATCTAGGCTAGGAAAGTACGAGGAAGGAGGGGCGAGGCCACTTAAAGTTTAAGTCTCAGGTAATGGTAAATGAAATCATTAACAGAACATGGAAATTATCAGAAAAAGAAGAGTTCAAGAATGTTTGGATAAGGAGAGATGCAAATGAGAAAGAAAGAGCCAAAGTAAAGGAGCTAGTAAAGGAAGCAAAGGCAAAAAAATGTACAGAGAATGGAGGAAGAGAGTATGTTCTATTGGAGAGTTATGGGTCAGAAATTAAGGAGGTGATTCCGAAGAAGAGAGGGAGAGAACAGGGAATAAAGAACAATGAAAAAAGCTGGAAAGTGCCATATAGTAACATCGATGACTTAATATCGGCAAGGTTAGAAATCAACGATTACTTGAGGATACATGAACCAGTGGTGACGTGTAGAGGTGTATGGTATGTAGGAGGATTGCTGGGCCTTGATAGCCTGCTGTGAAGCCTATGTCCAGGGTTGGGCACATTAAAAAATAAAAATAAAAATATTACGTGCTTTGCAGAGACCAAGTTGAGAGAGGATTTTGATATCCATAAAGGAGGTGGTAAATACAAACTGTGGAGAAGAAAAAGAAAAGAAAAAATGGGAGGGGGAGTGATGATGGCAGTGAAGAACATCAATGTGGATAATGTGGAACTGGGAGAGGGTAGGGCTGAAGCGATAAATATGAAATTAGAAACTGGAGAGAACGGCAAGAGAGACATCGCAGTGGTATATGTTCCCCCTAAGACAAGGGCATGGCATGACGATGAATACCAGGAGATGTCAGACATGGTTAGATATCTACAGAAAGTGACTGAGAGAAGCAGCAACATAAATTTGATGGGAGATGTTAATTTTACAGAGGTGAACTGGGAGGAATGGGACTCAGGAGGCAGTGAAGATACATGGGGCACTATATTGTTAAATATAGCAATGAATAATGTAATTACCCAGTCGGTCAAAGAAGCGACAAAATTCAGAAGTGATGACATGCCAGCAAGACTAGATTTACTGCTAACCAAAGAATCTGATGGACCTGAATCCTTGAAATATCTGTGTCCTATAGGAAAAAGTGATCACATGGTCAATGAGTTCCAGAAGATAAAAGGGAATGTGGTGCCAAGAGATGAGCTTTATGGGCAGAGAAGATACAACTTTAGGAAAGCAAACTTTACAGGATTGAGGAAATTTTTCAAAAATGTAGAAATGCAAATGGAGAAAATTCAGAGAAACAAGACAGAAGCAGAGGAAGTGGGGTAACTTTCTAGACCTCTATAATATGGGAGTGGAAAAATATGTTCCAAAAGTGGAAAAGAAAACAGGAAGAAGGATTGGTTTAGCATAAGGTGTATGATAGCAAAAAAAAAAAAGAGAGGGATATGGCATGGAACAACTGGAGAAATAGTGGTAATAACAGAACAAAGGAAGAATAAAGAAGAAATAGAAATGAATATACAAGAATACATAGAGAGGAAGAAAGGAACTTTGAAAAAGGTATAACTGACAAATGTAAGGAAGAACCCAAATTGTTTTATAGATTTGTAAATGGCAAATTGAAACAAAAGGAAGGAATCACCAAACTGAAAGTACTGTATAAGGAGGGGTCTATAAAGATGCGGCAATGCAAGCTGAAACAGTGAACAAATGTTTTCAATCGATTTTCACTAAAGAAAGGGATTTTGTGGATTGGGAGCGAGTGACTAGAAATGTAGTGATAAAAGATATAAAAGTGGAAGTGCAGGAAGTGTATAAATTACTGGAAACTCAATATGTAAGGAAAGCTCCAGGACTGGATGGAATCTACTTGAGTAATGAAAGAATGCAGAGAACAACAGGTGGATGAGATTCACAGATTAATTGTGTATTCTCTGGAAGGGAAAGTGTCTCAGGAATTGAAGAGGGCCAATGTGGTACCAATTTATATGGGAGGAAACAAGGAAGAACCCCTGAATTATAGACCAGTGTCCCTGACCAGCATAATCGCAAAATTGTGCGAGAGAATACTGAAAGACAGATGGATAAAATATCTAGAAGAGATCAATATTTTGGCTGAAAGCCAGTTTGGATTCACAAGTGGAAGGTTGTATGTTTCCAACCTACTGAGCTTCTACTGAAGAACAACTGATGTGCTACAGGAGAGAGACGGTTGGGTGGATTGTGTGTACAGTATTTAGATTTGGAGAAAGCCGTTGACAAGGTACCCCACAAGTGACTAATGTGGAAATTGGTGCACATAGGAGGACTCAAGGGAAACCTCCTGGAGTGGATGAGAGACTTCTTGAGAGTCAGACAAATGAGGACAATAATAAAGAACAAGATATCTGGATCATAGGGCTCAGTGTCAGCCCTAGTAATGTTCCTGATTTCCGTAAACTATGGAATGAACAGTTATGCAAGTCTGTTTGCTGATGATGCAAAAGATCTTGAGGAGAGCAGAAGTTGAGGACGACTGTAAAATGCTACAGGAAGACCTGGATAAGATTCATAATTGGAACTGGATGTGGGAAATGAAATTCAATGCAAAAAAATGTAAAATATTGGAAATGGGTAAAAGTACCAAGAGGCCATCATTGAATTATATGATGGGAATTGAACCAAGCACAAAAGCAAGAGCAGAAAAAGATTTGGGAGTGCTGGTCCAGGATAGCTGGTCACCTGAAAAACACATTAACAAGATAGTTAGAGAGACGTACAATCTCTTGACTAACATAAGAGTGGCATTTCACTACATGGATGAGGACATTATGAAAAAAACTGATAGTGGCCATGATCCACCCCAGGTTCGAATATGTGGCAGTAGTGTGGTCCCCACACAAAAAGAAAGATATAAACAAGATAGAGAGAATACAAAGAACAGCACCTAAGATGGTCCCTAGCCTGGCAGATCTGTCATACAGAGAGAGGCTGGAATAGCTGGATCTGCCTTCCATAGAAGAAAGGAGAGAAAGGGGCGACATGATTGCAGTGTTCAAGGCCATGATAGGAGTAGATAAAACTGACAGAAAAGATCTGTTGTATGGGATGGGAGAGTAACAAGAGGACACGGAATGAAACTGAAAAAGCCAAGTTGCTTGAAGGATCTCAAGAAATATAGTTTTCCATATAGATGCACAGACCTGTGGAATAGCCTGGACAAAGAGACTGTCCAGTCTAAAAAATTAAACGAGTTCAAAGCAAAATTTGACTTACTAAGAAAAAGAGACGGGACCCCACAAGCGTAGCTCATTTCCTGTATATGACAACTAGGTAAATACATGTGATTGAGGTGAATATGAAGACCTGGCAGAAAAGGCCATTCAGAGTTTAAGAACCCTACTATACAGAATGGAAGAAGAATCTGAAAGAATTACAGTATACTAATGGGAGACTTTAACACAATAGAAACTGGAGTACTCTATATGTTGTAAAAAGCCATGAAAGTTGTTGGGATCAAAAGTTCTTGGATCTTAAAATGGAATTTTTTCTAACACAACATGTAAAGGCAAACACCAGAAAAAGAGGACCAGAAGACCCCTCATTATGGCAAGAAAATGAAAATGACAATATAATCTGTCACCCCCGTTCTGCAAAAGCGACCCTGAAGTATTAGATTACAATACCAGGACAGCATATGATATAGTTTGAGGTAATGGAAATTACAAAAAGAGGCTAAACTACAAAAAGGGCAACTATCATGACCTAAAGAAGTACTTTAAGGATATAGATTGGGAAGAAGGAGCTAAGAGAACAAGATATAAATGTTATATATAAAAAAAATCTGTGAATTTTATGAAACAGGAGTCCATATTTATGTCCCACTGCACAAAGAAACAGAAATAAGGATAAAGAACGGGTTTATTACTCATTGTAAAAATGCAAAAAAAAAAAAAATGAGATTGGCTGTGGATCAGATACAGATGACAAAAAAGTGAGACAGTATACAACAACTACAAGCAGGAAAGAAATAATTATACAAGGTTAAGGAATGAAACTCACAGGCAGTGTGAGGAAGACATTATAAATAAAAGTACTGATCAGCTGAAGGTGTTTTACAGCTACATATGAACCAGAGCAAAAGTTAAAGATAAAATATGATCCATCATGGATGGAGGGAAAATCTGTATCAATGAAAAATATACCTAAAAAAAAAAAAAAAAAAGGTGATTTGCGAGAGATAAAAACAAACAATCCAGCCCACACATATTAACAAATATATGTATAACGAAACATGAGGTCCAGGAAGAGGAAATTAGACAAGGGAAAAGCCAATGGCCCTGATGAGATTTCGTGCTGCGTATTGCAGGACTGTGCAAAAGAGCTAAGTGGTCCATTACACTGAATATTCAAAGAAGCCTTAAGTTGTACAAGGAAAACTACATGGTATTTGGAAGAAAGCAAACACTGTGCCCCTTCTCAAGAAAGGAAATAGACAAAATTCACTTGACTACCAACCAGTATCAGTGACCAGAGTTGTAAGAAAGATGTTAGAAAAACTGACACGAAGAATTTGGATAAATCACCTGGAAAAACACAGTATGATAACAAAAGGAAATCCAGTTTTGGAAAGGGAAATCTTGTGTTTCTAACCTATTAAGTTACTATGACAGAGTTGCAGAAAAAATACAGAAAAAGGATGGCTGGGTAGATGGCATATACAGTATTTGAATTTCAAGAAGGCATTTGAAAGAGTACCAAACAAAAGACTTTCATGGAAACTGTACCATCAAGGAGGAATCCAAGGTAATCTGCACAATTGGATGCAAGATTTTCTCCGTAAAGGGGAAATGAAAACAATGCTAAGGGGAAATTACGGATCACGGAGAGAAGTGATCAGTGGAGTTCCACAGGGCTCGGTGCTGGCACCAATTATGCTTTTAGTGTATATAAATAACACAGATAGTAACACTGGAAATGGAAGCTACCTAAATAATTTTGCTGATGATGCAAAAATACAAAGGAAAATTACAAACACAGACTCTTGCACAAAGCTACAACAGGAATTAAATAAGCTTCATGAATGGAGCAAGAGATGGCAAATGGAATTCAATGTGGACAAATGTCATGTAATAATATTTGGTAAAATTGAAGAAAGGACCAGACTGGGACTATAAGTTAGGAAGTTCAACCCTACACACATCAAAAGGGGGAAAGGGTTTAGGAGTGATTATCAATAACAGACGACCACTGGCTATCACCGGCTGATGAAAAAGTAAAGAACATGTACACACTGCTTGCTACTATGAGGGTAACACTTACATATATAAATGAAGAAATGCTGAGACTGATAATAGCATCATTCATTAAACCAACTCAGGAGTATGCACCAGTACAGTAGTCTGAAATCCACATCCCCCCAAAAAAAAGAAAAGATTGAAAAGGTACAAAGGGCTGCTACAAGATAGGCACCAATTTTAAGGGACCTAAGCTATGAAGAAAGACTCAAAAAATTAAACTAACCAATGTTACAGGAGAGAAGGAAAAGAGGAGACATGCACATGTTATATAAATGCATCACAGGAAAAGAGAAAATGGATGTAAATGAGTATGTAATCTATGGGGAAGCAACATTAAGAGGACACTGCACAAAACTGTACGAAAAGAGAGGTGATACAGACATGAGGAAATTCAGTTTCCCCAATAGAGCAGTTGATCAATGGAATGCACTACTAAATGAAATGGTGTGTGCCAAAACAATTCATAAATTTAAAGACATGTATGATAAAAATGATTCAAAACACAGGATAGAATGAGCTTGACTCATTCCTGTAAAGATGAAATTAGGTAAGAACACACACACACACACACAGTTTGTAAAGGAAGCTAAGGCAAAAAACGAACAGAGAACGGAGAAGGAGAAGCCAGCGTTTTATTGGAGAGTTATGGACCAGAAATTGAGGAAGTGGTACCAACGGAGAGGAGGAGAGAAGAGAGTATAAAGTAATCTCTCTACTATCCGGACGTCCACTATCCGGATACATCACTGTCCGGACATCGTAGGCTGTCCGACCCCCCAAATGCCCCCAAATTAGAAAAAATCCGAAAAAAATCCGATTTTTTTGGACCGCGTAAATTTGAATTTCCCATGCGCCGACCAGCTGTGTTTTCGCGCCTCCCGCCTCTCTCACGGTCTCATATCCCGCCCATCTGCCGGCTCGTCAACTCGCCCTCAACATGGCTCCTGAAGTGCTTGGTTTTGTGGTGATTCCCTACCTCCTGAGGCTTGCTGCTGCTCTGCACCTTCTTCATTGTGTGTGTGATGATGGCCCTGCCGCTTGAGAAGAGGAAGAAAGTGGTGTTGACTCTGGAGAAGAAACGGGAGATATTGGAGAAGGTGGACGCCAGGTGGCCGACATCACGGATCCTCTGTGAATTCAACCTCCTCGCTCCACTTTGTTTGATATCAAAAGGTCCCGAGACAAACTACAGCAGTACACGGCTGACTTCACTTCGAAAACCAGATGGAACGTGGAGAGGAAGATGATGTTTACTCTTAAGTATGCTGACACTGACCGTTCCACGCTCATCTGGTATCGACAACAACGTGCTGCTGGTGTGTTGGTATGTGGAACAGAGCTGAAAGCTGCTGGCGAGAAGTTCGCAGGGCTACAGGACACCCCTAGACTTCAAGGCCCCTAGACTTCAAGGCATCTGAAGGTTGGCTCTTCGCGTTCAAGTTATGGCACAGACTTACCAACCATAAGGCCCATGGCGAAGCTGTGGACGCTAACGACGAAGGAATAGAAGAGTTTCGGCAGAAGGTGAAGGGCTTGATTTACAGGGAGGGCCTCACTCTCAGTCAAGTCTACAACGCTGATGAAACTGGCCTATTTTATCGTTCAATTCCCACAAACACTCTCGCTGAGGAGATGAAGAAGTGTGTACCTGGCCCCAAGCTCTCCAAACAACGGGTGTCTGCTTTGTGCTGTGCCAATGCTAACGGCATGCACCGGCTCAAGCCCGTTATTGTTGGCCGTGCAAAGCAGCCTTGGTACCTTCGTGGGTTAATGGATATCCTTCCTGTAGTGTGGTATCATTCTCTGGAGGCTTGGTTCACAACCAAGATCTTCAGAGATTGGTTTCACCAACACTTTGTCAAGGAGGTCGTTCATTATCAGACGGACACACTGAAAATGCCACGCGACCAGGTAAAGGCCCTCCTGATTCTAGACAATGCACCTGTGCATCCGTCTGAGAAGGAGTTGGTGGCTGAAAATGGCTGCATTAGGTGTCTGTTTTTGCCACTTAATACGACTGCTCTCATCCAACAAATGGACAAGGGAGTGATTGTGGCAGCGAAGAGGCTCTACCGACGGAGGTTTTTGGACGAGGTGATGGTTGTCTATGAGGACGAGAACGATCGCAGGGAAAGATGAGACATGCGAGGACAAAAAAAACTGTCGAAAACCTTCGCCGATACAACCTCAAGTCTGCTATCTACAACTGGGCCAGTGCATGGAAGGAAGTCTCTGTCAATACTCTAGAAAATGGTTGGTCTAGGCTGCTTCACGGAAGTGACGTGGTGCACGATTTCCTAGGTTTTGACGTGGATGACTTCCATGCAAGGCTTCGTGCGAGTGGAGACAATGTGGATGTCGATGAAGTGCGTGAGTGGTTGGATGACGACGATGGCGATTCTGGGTATCAGATCATGTCTGATATCGAGATCGCATCCACTGCTGCTGGTCTGAGTACCCAGCAGGAAGATTCCGACGAGGATAGTGACAATGATGCGGACTCCTCACGGCTTGTCACTACTCCAGCCATCCCCAAGCTGAGCGCACTCCGGGAACATATGGAGTTCGTCCTTGACTACCTAGAACACTCGGACTGCAACAGGGAGATGGGGGCCTTGGGACTTGTGGATGAAGTGCAAGCTTTCAGGCAGAGCATCATCAATCGTCAGAATCGTCGTTGCTTGTGTCAATCAACCACAGACAGTTTTTTCAGGCCAGTCAACCCTGCCATCCTCAACCCTCGCTCCACACCATTACCTCACCAAGACAAGCCTTCTAGCTCCGAGCCAGAGCCCAGCACATCAGGCACGGCAGAGTCATCACTGGATGTGAGTTTGCGGCTGTCTTCCGAGTCCTCTGCAGTGGACAGCTTATCACAACGTCCCACCATGGGGCCCCTACGCCGCCTCCGTCAGCTCATCTCGGACTCTGACAGCGACTAAATTCTCCAGGACTCGTTACTAGATCACACGGGAATTTACAGTTATGTACGGTGCAGTGAAGTGATGTGATGCAAGACTGTTACTGTATTATGGGAAAGGAAACATTGTGGGAAGTGCTGGTGAGAAGTGCTGGTGAGTGTAAAGTGCAGTGGAAGCACCAAGGATTCTATGAATTCCTGCAGGTGTCTCAGGTGCACCTTCTTACTGTCAGAGTCTGGGATGACCGAGCGGGTTATACATCAGGACAGCGGCATCATTCTCGTAAGTACCTTAACTTCATCAAAATTCATTGTTTTGTTCTTCCCATATCATTAATCTCATGCATAGACTGTGTGAAAGATGATTTCCATAATGATTTTCATGTCTAACCTGTTTTCAGCATGCTGTAAAGTGGTAAAAAATTCCCATAAATGTAAATCATAATTTCCTGCTTTCAATTTATTTTTTCATGCAAAGGAGGAGGCTGTAGCACGGGCCGAACAGGGTAGTACTCCCGAGGGGAATGGGAATGCTGGTGACAGGGAGAGCTGGAGCTCCTGTTTCACTAACTACCTAACCATCCCCCTTTGCTGACCTTTTCAGTATGACAGTAACATGGAGAGTAGACCAGCATACTCTCCCAAATATTTCCTCTAACTATCCTATGCACTACACCACATGCACTTTACATATTACACAACGTATCGCACTACGTTACAGGGGTTGAC
Source organism: Birgus latro (assembly GCA_018397915.1). Classification (NCBI taxonomy): domain Eukaryota; kingdom Metazoa; phylum Arthropoda; class Malacostraca; order Decapoda; family Coenobitidae; genus Birgus; species Birgus latro. The sequence goes on along the minus strand of JAGKTI010003968.1, from coordinate 34,424 downwards.
GCCAGCAAGGGCATGCGGCCAGAAAACTTTGCCCCCGCTACCTAGTGGCGGACTTTGGGGGAGGCTTGACTGGGGTTCCGCTGGCATAGATCATGGGTCCGGGGTGAGATGGGGCTCGAACCTGTGCTAGAGGGTACAGGGCATTTCGGTTCCCAGGCTGCCGCTTCTGCTCAATAGAGAGGGGCCCGAACCTGGGAGCAGCGCCCCAGGAGGCTGCCCTATCAGTGGGTGTATAATGGAAGGGTAGTTGCAGTGCCAAGCCACGCATGGAGGGTGTCCCTGCAGCTGTCCTGGCAGGGTGCCCCGAGGCCACTACCACAGCGACTGGTAAGCTGGTGGGCTAGGGGTCCCAGATCCATTGCCTGGACCTGGGACTGTGCAATGGGTCGGGCCTCTGGAATGTTTACCCCCCTTTATCTTACCGACTATGAACTACGAATACAAGCACCGAAGCAAGCCTGAGGACAGAAAATCACCCAGGGGGTTTAGGGTAGGTTCGTGGAATGTGAGAAATTTGAGAGGAAGAGCAGGGAAAATCATTGAGGCATTCAGTAGGAGGTGGGTGGATGTGGCATGTTTGCAGGAAGTCCGGAACAGGGGTGGATCAGCCAGAAAGATTGTTGGGAAGGATTGCTAATATAAGTTGTTTTAGCAAGGGGGAACTGACGGATATGGGGGTGTGGGTGTGTTGGTTGCAAAGAAATGGGTGGAATATGTCATGAATGTTATGAGAGTAAGTGATAGGAAATTGGTAGTGAAAATTTTGATCGGGCACAAAATGACTTCAGTTATATCGGCATATGCTCCACAGGTAGGATTGGATGACGCAGAGAAGGATAGATTTTGGGATGATTTAATACGTGTAGCAAGTGGTATGGGCGATGATGAGGTAGTGGTTCCGGGAGGGGATTTAAATGGTCATGTGGGTGAAGCAGCTCAAGGTTATGAAGGAGTCCATGGAGGATGTGCATATGGTGTGAGGAATGCGGAAGGGGAAAGAATACTCAAGTTTGGGGAGGCCATGGACATGATTGTGTGCAACACACATTTTAGGAAAAGAATCAGCCGGTTGATTACGTACGAGTCCGGGGGAAATAGTAGTCAGATAGATTATTTTCTGGTCAGGAGGGTTGATAGGAGATTAGTGAGGGATGTTAAAGTTATAGGAAGCGAGGAGTGTGTGCAGCAGCACAAACTGTTGATTTGTGACATGGTGCTTAAGGAACGAAAGATGAGAAGGAGGACATATGTACCTAGGAGGAAAATATGGAAGATGGGAAACCAATCAGTAAGGGATACCTTTTATAGTGAGATGAGGAGAGTGGTGGCCGAACAGGAAGCCGTAGATAGAGGTGCTAATGAACAGTATAGAGCCCTTAAGAACCTCTTGAGAGTTACCGATGCAATATGCGGTTGGACAAGAGGCCCACCAAGACATAAAGTAACTTGGTGGTGGGATGAGGGTGTAGAAGCTGCAGTTAAGGAGAAAAGAAGGCTTTTCCGGGAATGGAAGAAGGGTGGTAACAGGGAGGAGTACTTGGCTGCCAAGTGAAGGGCTAGAAGAGACGTATACAGGGCGAAGTCTGAGTCACAGAGACTTTTACTTGATAATCTAAATCATGCAGAAAGGAAAAATATGATTTTTAGAGTGGAAAATCAGGTGACTCACTCCTTCTTCATTTCTGTAACATTCGCGGACTTTCCTCTAACTTTCATGCTGTCGAGCACCACCTCTTCTCTAAACCTCACCTTCTCTTTCTCACTGAGACTCAGCTGTCTGAGGCAACTGACAGCAAACCCTTTTCTGTATCCTCCTACTTTCTCTATTCTCGTTTCAAAGCCAAAGGTGGCTGTTGCGTACATGTGCGCAACGATCTATCTTGCTCTCGTGTTCCTGAACTTGATTCTTCTGACTTCTCTACTCTCTGGCTTCGGCTTTCCTGTCATTCTCTGACTAAATATATCTGTGCTGTTTACTTATCTCCTAATTCTACTGACTATCAAAAATTCTTTGACTATCTTACTTCTACGATGGAACACATTCTATCCATTTCTCCTTTCTCTGAAATCTCCATTCTAGGAGATTTCAATGTTCACCACCACCTTTGGCTCTCCTCTCCTTTCACTGATCCACCTGGTGAACAAGCCTACATCTTTTCTATCCTTAATGACCTAGAGCAGCTTGTACAGCACCCTACCTGTATCCCTGACCGCCTTGGAGAGAGCTCCAACATACTTGACCTTTTCCTAACAACTAATCCTTCTGCTTACACTGTTCATCTTTTCTCTCCGTTGGGCTCCTCCGATCATAA
>JAGKTI010003968.1:0-12110 GCA_018397915.1 Birgus latro | reverse complement strand
TTAGGTTAGGGTCATGAAAAACCAGTGCTGGAGCTTCAGGACCAATATCCGGACAAAACCAATATCCGGACATGCCTTTGGCTCTATTACGTCGGATATTGGAGGGATTACTGTATAATGACCCAGTGAGTCAAAGAAAAGACAAGATTTAGAGGTGATGACACACCAACAAGACTAGACTTAATTCTAACCAAAGAACCTGATGCAACTGAATCTCTGAAATATGTGTCCTATACGAAAAAGTGATAATGTAGTGATAAGAGTTCCAAATACAAAAGGAAATCGGGAGACAAGAGATGAGCTATACTGGCAAGGAAGATACAACTTTGGGAAAACAGACTTTATGGGATTGAGAAAATTTTTCGAAGAAGCGGATTACCAAGAATTCAGGGAAACGAGAGATACAGAAGAAATGGGATGTCTTTCTAGACTTCTATAATACGGGTGTGGAAAAGCATGTGCCAAATGTTAGTGGGAAAGAGAACTGGAGAAATGACTCATTCAACAAAAGGTGTATGATAGCAAAAATTGAAAGGGATAAGTCTTGGAACAAATGGAGAAAGAGAAGTAATTATAAGACAATGGAAGAAAATAAAAGAACAAAAAATGAATATACTGTACAAGAATACGTAGAGAGGAAGAAAGAAACTTCAAAAAAGGTATAATTGACGAATGTAAAGAGGAACCTAAATTATTTTACAGGTTATTAATGGTAAACTGAAACAAAAGGAGGGAATCAATAGGCTGAAAGTGGAAGGAAACACAGAGGCGGTGGAAGCATGAAACCTGGAGGGCCTGAAGGGATGAGCCCTGGAATGGCGAAGTCTACCTTAGCGGTAGGGGGCAAAGGGTTCTTTTTCTCTTTTTTCAAGGTTTTCCCAACATTTTGCCCTGTGTGGTGCATCTGGTGCATTTTAAGTTAATAAATTATGAAATTCAGAAGGTTGCTTTTTCTAGTGTTTTGTAAAAATATTCAATGTAATATCAAAGTTGAATACTATGAACATAAATTTCAGTAACTGTATCTGTCAATTTGCAATAATCACCAACAGACAAGTTTTCCTATAGGTTAAAACGAAAAATATGATACAAAAAATTACAAATACAGTATAACTAGAGCGAGTGGCGAGATAGATGGGAAAGAAAACACACTTGTCTGTATCTATTTGCACACACTTTTCTGTATCTATTTGCGCACACTTTTCTGTATCTGTTTGTTATGTATGTACTGTATTTCGGTAAATATAGAACCAAACGAACCATATAAACAAAACACTTTGCCATGGAACAAAAAGCGATCTTGGCTGTACAACCCTACTTCCTAACGGGTATACTTACGCATGCACATACTGCTAGATATACCGTAAGCCACACCATAAGTAGGTTGTAAATCCTAAGCAGCTACATCGACATATAGGCCTCATACAACACTCAACAAAACATTGTTTTGCAGAAACTGTGATTTTTATGTATTTGCCAAAAAGCTTTTTATGTCTGTCATTAGCAGTGACACAATCTCTGGTTACAGACACCAAGTCAATACCATCTGTCCTAGCTTTATGGCAATGTAGAAGAATGACATCATTCAATCTTTTCTGAGTCACTGCTGACCTAAGGTATGTCTTCACCCTGCATAAGGAAGAAAATGACCATTCAGCTGTTGCTGTTATGACTGGTACGGTCATGAACAGTTTCATCAACTTGGACACTTCTGAAAACTGCCAATCCCCACCTGAAGAGGCTTTCATGATATCCACAACTGTACAAACATTTGTAACTTTCTTCAAGGACTGAAGTTTGGGTGTTTTTTTTGCATCCCGTACAAGTTCTGGGAACATGTTGAGAAGTCTATCCAATTTCCTCCCATCTATATCTCTCTTATAGAATACCACAACTTCATTGTTCAGGTATAGCGATCCATTTCCATCCCAGTTTACTGCATTAAGCAAGAGACTCTTGACTTCTTTAAGAATTTTCTGTGATGTCTGATCAAATCGATATGAGAGCCCATGATCCACCAATTCAATGAATTCATAGCAGATCCTCTTAAAATAGTCATCTGGGGTCTGGAACTTGTGTGGATGAAGTCCCTCATCCCGCTTACGTGGAACACATTTGAAGCAAGAAAGACTTGGCTGTTCTGTGAAGAAGTTTTCACTACCTTTTCAAAGAATTCTTGGAATTTTTCATCTGAGCATAGTCATTGCAGGTACTGTTTAGCTACAGCTGATGCAGGTAGTGCTTGTTCCACTGTTGTATCCTTTCTCTGCAGCTGCAGAGACACTTGTTTGGTAGCACTGAACACTGAGACAGTTTAAGCCCCCCACAAGTCTGAAATTTTTCAAAATGGAATAGAATTCCCCCTGCCTTTCTGCCATAGTCGTCATGGCTAGGACAATTTATTTAAGCCAAAGCATTGGTCAAAACTTCATAATTCGCCAGGATAGACTCGACAGAGCCTGTATGCACTCTCTGTCTTGTTGGACAAAGTGGCCTTAAACCAGGTGCTTCAGGTGAAAAGTTTTTCTTCATGTTGGTGAACACTTAGTGAGCACAAGTGAAAACCTCCATCCCACCAGATGGCAGTTCGAACATAATCCCACAATGTTTAAAACGCCTGTTTGTCTTTGTTAAATGTTTACACTGCTGTGAGAAACTGTGAATCATGGTAACCTGTGTTTACAGCTGAAGTTACAAGCTGAGGTTTACATAAAACCATTGCAAATATTTCTGAGGCTACACCACCTACCCCAGAATCTGAGGGGGCTGGCGCCCCTCTTGCCCCCCCTGTTCCGCCGCCTCTGAAACATCTATAACGATGCGGTTATGCAAGCTGAAATAATGAACAAATGCTTCCAATCAGTCTTCACTAGAGAGAGTGATTTTGTGGAGGAAGAGGGAGTGACTAGAAATGTAGTGTTAAAAGATGTAAAAGTTGAAGTGTAGGAAGTGTACAAATTACTGGAAACTAATGATGTGAGGAAGGCCCCAGGATCAAATGGGATCTTTAAATGGATACTAAAGGAATGCAGAGAACAACTGGCAGATAAGATTCACGGTTTAACTGTGTGTTCTTTGGAAGAAGGGAAAGTGCCTCAGGAATGGAAGAGGGTCAATGTGGTACCAATTAATAAAGGAGGGAGCAAGGAAGAACTCCTGAATTATAGATCTGTGTCCCTGACCAGCTTGTTTGCAAAAACTGTGCAAGAGAATCCTGAAAGACAATTATATAAAATATCTGGAGGAGATTAACATTTTGGCAGAAAGTCAGTTTGGATTCACAAGTGGAAGGTCGTATGTTTCCAACTTATTGAGCTTCTACTTAAGGGTGACTGACATGCTACAAGATAGAGAGAGATGGGTGGATTGCATGTACAGTATTTAGATCCAGACAAAGCCTCTGATAAGGTACCACACAAGCGACTAATATGGAAAACGGAACACACAGAATGACTGAAGGGGAACCTCTCCGAGTGGATGAGGGGGACTAATGAACCAATCACAAAAGTGAGAGAAGAGGACTTGGGAGTGCTGGTCCAGGATAATTTGTCACCCAAGAAACACATTAACAAGATAGTTAGAGAGACTTATAACCTCTTGACAAACATAAGAGTAGCATTTCATTACATGGATGAGATGATGAAAAAATTGGTAGTGGCCATGATCCACCACAGGAGGAGATTGACATTTTGGCAGAAAGTCAGTTTGGATTCACAAGTGGAAAGTCGTGTGTTTCCAACTTGTTGAGCTTCTACTTATGGGTGATTGACGTGCTACAAGAGAGAGAGAGAGATGGGTGGATTGCATATACAGTATTTAGATCCAGACAAAGCCTCTGATAAGGTACCACACAAGCGACTAATGTGGAAAATGGAACACATAGAAGGACTGAAGGGGAACCTCTCAGAGTGGATGAGAAAGACTAATGAACCAATCACAAATGTGAGAGTAGAGAAGGACTTAGGAGTGCTGGTCCAGGATATTTTGTCACCCAAGAAACACATTAACAAGATAGTTAGAGAGACTTATAACCTCTTGACAAACATAAAAGTAGCATTTCATTACATGGATGAGATGATGAAAAAATTGGTAGTGGCCATGATCCACCACAGGCTGGAATATGTGGCAGTAGTGTGGTCCCCACATAAAAAAGGGATATAAACAAGATTGAGAGAAGACAAAGAACAGCAACCAAGATGGTCCCTAGCCTGACAAATCTGTCGTAAAGGGAAAGACTGGAAAAGCTAGATCTGCCTACCTTAGAAGAAAGGAGAGAGAGAGAGGCGACATGATTGCAGTGTTCATGGCCATGATGGGAGCAGAAAAAATTGACAGAAAAGATCAGTTTCTATAGGATGGGAGAATAACAAGGGCATGGAATGAAACTGAAAAAGCCAAGTTCCATGAAGGATATCAAGAAATACAGTTTGCCAAATAGATGCATAGACCTATGGAATTGCCTGGACAAAGAGATCGCCCAGTTTAAAAACTTAAGCGAGTTCAAAGCAAAATATGACTTACTAACAAACGGAGATGGGACCCCATGAGTGTAGCTCATTTCCTGTATATCACAACTAGATAAATACAACTAGGTAAATACACACACACACATACACACATTCACTCAATAGCACACACTTTTCAATGCATTCTTTCCGTCTCCCTCATTTCTTCCCCTCCTCTCTCTCTCTCACTTTATCTGGTCATATCTTAAACATCGTAATGAATAATGTATACTGTACAACTAAATGAATCAAGAGAAACATCTTTTTACCATCAGCTAATGATGAACTGTTCCCCTCCTCTAGTGGCCAAACCATCCCAAAATGCTATATACTGGTAATAATTTCAGGACATTTAAGTTTATCACTTAAAAGTTTGACATCATTATGCTACAAGTATATCTTCTAGTACTGATGATATTTTCACACACTATACAATAAACTCTCAATTATCCTTCAGCCCATTACCAGCATGCGTCATTCTCTGTCACATCAGATGGGTGACTTTAATCCATGCATTTCATCTCATCACTCAAATACAATTTCCTGGTAGCTTTACTAGTAACTTGTAATTCTAGCCCACAACAAACGACTTCATTTCGTTTTTGTTACCATATGAACTGAATCAGATAGATGCAAGGAGCAGAATATGTTTTTGGAGTGCACATGATTGACTTTAAAATTCTTTTTTGTGTTTGTGGTTGTCCTGATACTGTGTATCCAAGCATGAAAGGATCAAATGTATTTCTGCTTTTATTGGACACAGTTATTACTGATATGAATGAATGAAAAAATGTACCTAACTGAGTTCCAGTCATTTAATTTTCAATAATGAAAAAAAAAAAAGTTTATACATAGGAGCAGTATGCCAGGATTCCCCTACGACATCATCGTTCTTATTCTTAGGAAAAGTTGCAGTGCACATACACAAAAAACTGATCCCACCTGTATGTCTGCTACTGGAGAGAGAGAGAGAGAGAGAGAGAGAGAGAGAGAGAGAGAGAGAGAGAGAGAGAGAGAGATATGTTTACGTGAAGCTACATTCAAAAGTTTTTTTGGCGTATCAAATAGAGCCAGGATTCTGGAGACGTGAATGATGAGTGAGTGGACGCGTGGCCCATTGGACTGGGCAAATTTGGGATGTCTGGACATTGCTACTCCTCACCCTGCCCTAGAGTAGGAAAGGAGGTCTGGATGATGGTGATGATGACGATGAGGAGGAGGAGGAATGGAAAGAAAAATGAAAGGAGAAAAGAGGAAAAGTGGGAGAACAATAGAGAGGGAGGGGGAGAGAAGAAAGACAGATTATGTTGTGGTCTGTCCATGTGAGCTTTGATAATGAAAAACATATTCCTATGTACACAGAACCGGTTTGCATGGTACCTCTAGTTTCACAAATGATAGCATAAACTAGCTACTGTATGAATGAATACCAGGTAAGAATGGAGGGCCTACTGAATGTGTGTTTTAGATGTAACGAACCTTTATTCTTGTTTAAAATTGCTTTCGTAACATTATAGGTATAAGCTGGTGGTGGTCAAACACTGAACCCCCATTTTCCCATAGGTTATATACAGTACTTTGTAACTACTTGTACTTATATATAGTAATTGGGACACCCCTGTACAGGACAATGAAATTTTATCATATTTATTATTAGAATGAGAACAACCGCACTCACCGGCCTCACACCAAGGACTGACCGGGCCCCGGCTGCACAACACAGGACCTTTCCGGTGACGTCACCAATAGTGATGTAACAGAAGTGTGTGCGCACACACACACACTAACAGCAATATGCACTAACACTCTCGTCCTCTCTTCTTAATTTGACGAAAGATTCCAAGGACGAAGCTGAATGGACTATTGACATCCAATACACACTATGTATCCAATACATAGACTTTTGTTTAATTACCATCAAGACCCAGTCTGTGACCACATACAGATATGTGATGTCTCCTGAAGTATTATAATCCTTCTAGTTCCAACTGACTGCTGCACGCAGCTGCTCGGTCGAGGCACCTTTCTTGGTGAGACAATCAGCCAGTTGTTGTGATGTATCCACTGAAGATACTTCATCAATCTCCCCTCGCTCCAACATGTCTCGTAATACAGCAATATCAATACGCAATCTCCTGTCTTCTATGCTCCTACAGGAGTAAAGGGCACCCACCAGACTCTTATTGTCGATGAAGCACTTTGTCTGGAACTTCCCACATCCAGAGACCTCACGCAATATGTTGGCAAGATATACAGCAGTCACAGCACATTCAAGCAGCGCCAACACTCAGCAGATAAGGCAGATTTGACGACCCTCCTGATCTTTCTTGTCTGCCAGAATATGGGACATCTCGCCTCACTAGCATCTTGTAGGAAGATCACAAAACCTCCTTACGACCCATTGCCTACAAGGTTGGCAAATAAGGCGTACGAAAAGCACTCTGTATAAGAGTTGTCGATCAGCCCTATTCTTGGAATGTATAGCTTCATGTTGTCAGTCTTCATCCTTGCAATCACCTCATTGAGACTAAGCAGTTGTTAGTCACACTCAACTCACACACATCAAAGGCAATATCTGGCTGAGTGTGTGTGGCAGTCCAACTGAGTTGCCCAATAAAAGCACGGTACTCCGTTTTCTCAGACTTGGACAGCTCTCCTGATTTTACTGCTGCACGATGTCTACTCAACGTGACTGGTTTCAAAGACAAAGCATACTGGAATTGGTCGGGCGTTATGCTGCCATCGATGTTGCAGATGACACTGAGACCAACGTATTTGAGGGCTTTTGATTCTGAACTGCCGATGAGGAATATTTGACTCAAGCGGTTTATCACTTGCTGCTCGAACTCATGTGTACCAGCTCAAAGGAAGTCATCGACATAAATGCATACAATGTCTTCAACTTTGCCACTATTGCTCCAAGAGAACAGCACTGAATCCAGTGATGACCCTTTAGCTCCGAGACTCAACAAATAATCTTTTATGCGGATACCAATGCCTAACAGCATCACAAAGGCCATAAACCATTTTCTTTAGTCTCCACAACTTACCATTTGCATATTCAGGAGGATGATGTAAATGAACAACTCTCTCAATGTCGTTACCTTGCAAGTAGGCAGCTTTCACGTCCATAGTGTGGCAATCCCATTGGCTGGTGGAGGCCAAAGAAAGTGCCAAACGCACAGCTTCTTTTAAGCATGTAGGAGAGTCTTTTCGGAGGTCCACTATGTATTCCTCAAATCCTCTGGCGACTAAACAGGCTTTAACAATAGGCTTTCCATTTTTCATTTTTTCTGTCACAACCCACTGAACCGTTATGGCATCTTGCCCAACAACATCTAGTTCCTCATACACATCATTATTCTGCCAGTTTGTCATTTCGTTTTCCTTGGCACATAATACATCCTCAGAGCTGAAAAGAACAAGCATTTCTGCATCATCATCAACCACTTCCCATGTGCTAAAATCATTTTTTGCAAATCCACCCAATCAGTGTTGTCATCACAGTCCCTCTTCAAATTGTAGTAGTGGTTGCACTTTCCAGTGGCTTTACCTGCCCAACTCACAATCCTTCCAGACACCAACTCTCCACTTTCTGAATATATTCCCTTTATACACTGACCAACAGAAACTTTGGGAGGCTGATTAACCGGAGCAGAAACTGTGGGAAGCTCATCAACCAGAAATGCACCATTTTCTGACTCGTCATCCGGTGGATAATCATTCAACACTTGCGAAGAATCATCATCAGGCTTCTCTTGGACTACACTGTTCTTCTCATCACCACTGACACCGCCCTCAACTGTAGTATCTTGCTCTGGAGCACATACTAGACAACACACCTGCACTCGCACGTAGACACCGAGGTGTCTCACCAGAATTTGTTTCCCATCTCTGCCTATTACAATTCCAGGACTGTGCCACTCATGACTGTCATTTCTTTTGTAGAAGACTTCATCTCCATTTCAGATATCGTTTAAGTCACTCAAACGTATGTTGTGCCTCAGAGCCCTAGTGAAACGTTCATCCGATTCAGTCTTTATAAACTCGTCTTGCTAAATGAAGAGCGTTCAAACTGTCCCTCACAATTTTTGATGCCGATGTAGGTTCCAAGGTTGGAGGATCATTTGCATATACATTAGGCAAGCCAGGGTTTTGACCAAAAACAAGATGGTTAGGAGAAAAAACCTGCATAGTTGGTGAGAGCATTTCTTGCTGATACTGCCCATGTCAAGGCCACATCCAAGTCACACTGGCTATCAGCCATTGTTTTCCCAACAACGTCACCAATGACGGCATTTTGACGCTCACGTACTCCGTTGCTCCATGGACTCTCTGCGGACGTTGTCATGATCTTGATATTGAAGGCCTCTCCCAATGCTCGCATATCAGCACTGTTGAATTCACAACCACTATCAGTAAGAATTTTTCCAGGTGTGCCAAACAGAACAATCCAACTCCGAAATACTCCTCTGATAATGGTGGCTGCACACTTGTCCACGATTACTATCACACTGCAGGTCACCAAATCAACAAGGACTAAGAAATAATCCCTTCCCCAAGCTTGTTTCAAATCCATGGCTACAGCTTCGTTAAACTTAGACGCCATGGGCAAACTGACTACAGGTCGGGGCTTGGCTTTCTTAAATCTGCAACAGACTGTACAAGGATCAGATACAGCCTTGATAGCATGCTCCAGATTTGAGTTTTTAATCCCAGCATCTGTAATCAGTTTCCAAATTGCCTGTGAAGCACTGAAGCCATTTTTTCTACATCACCCCCAAGAGATGCCATTGCAATCGTTTCACAAAACTCACGGCGTAGTCATAAGGAAATTGGAAGCAAGTAACGGCCTGAAGATGAGGACTTCAAATTAATGATAATTACACAAATTGTGACTGGTCACTTTCAAATTTAATCAACATTTTTGCTTTTTTCATGGAACGTTTACTCAGCAGCAAAGGAATATTGGAGTTCACAACATCAGTCACAATGGTTGTATGTATATTTCCAATGTAGCAGGGCGGAGTAACACGTTTGAGGGAAGAAACTGTGATGCCATCAGCAAAAGTAAACGTTGAGTATGACTTTTCATCTATTATAGCTTCACGTTCATAATCAGTGAGCTCACTTAGATAGCAACTGATCTATTCAACTCCACATACTGTTGTAGAATACCCTGTGTCTTTTTTTTTTTTTTTTTTTTTTTTTTTATGCATGGAAGAAGGAACCAAAGGCCACGGGCCTGCATACTGTTCCCTCCAAGAAAAAGCAAAAACAGTACAAAAGAGAGCCAAATTCAAGATCCGTTCAATTCGAGATGCCTGGACACACTGCGTTTGAAAGACTGGAGATCATAGGAAGTAGGAAATACAGACAGAGGAAGACAGTTCCAGAGTTGACCAGTTGCATAAATAAAAGACTGGGAGTAACGGCTAACTCTTGCATTAGAGAGTTGGACAGAAAAGGGATGAGAGTTTGTTGCTAGACGGGTACTACGTGCCCGTCGTAGAGGTGGGGGGATGCAAGCAGACAGTTCAGAGGAAGAGTGACCATTGAAGTAACGATAGAAGAGAGATAAAGATGCAACAGTGCGGCGAAGAGACAATGGTTGAAGGGAATCAATAAGAGGAGGAGAGTTAATGAGACGAAAAGCCTTTGACTCCACCCTATTGAGAAGAGCTGCATGTGGAGAGCCTCCCCACACATGAGAGTTGTACTCCATACACGGGCGAATAAAACCTGTGTACAAGGTCAACAACTGTGCAGGGGTAAAGAAAGTACGGAATCGGCTTAGCACACCTAATCTCTTGGAAGCAGATTTCACAAGAGATGTAATATGTTCTTTCCAAGACAAATCCTGAGAGAATGAAACCCCAAGCATGTTCAAGGATGATGCAGGACATAACTGTTCATTATTAAACATTAGTGGGTAATCCTGAGGAAGATTTTGTCGGGTTGATATGTGTAAAAACTGAGTTTTTGATGCATTGAAAATAACAAGATTATTTTTACCCCAATCAGAGATACGAGCCAAATCAGACATTAGGTGTGCCATAGACTCATCCCTTAGATTCTTTTACTAGCATCTGTAATTTACCTCTACTAGCAGCAGCATCCACACAGCCCATAAATAATGACAGATGCACTGTTTCAGAATTTTCTTCTCGACTGCCGTTATTTTCGTATGCATCTGGACAGTCACGTGCCCAGTGAAATCTAGAATCACATATCAAACACCTCGATACCTTTCCGTCAGGCCCGAGCGGGTTCTGCCTCCTGCCTGTGGATGAGCATTGGGAAATTCTAGCAGACACGGTTGAATATCGGCCACCACCACAACCTCGATCATGTACTGCACCACCCCGGAACAGTGTCTGTCCTCATTGAGTACTTCTAATGTAAAACATTTCCTCACCCCCGACTTTGTCACTGCAAAATACTGGTTCACTCTTAACCTCACTGGGAGACACTGATGCATAATTATGCCCGCAAATTTCACCATCGAAAATACGATTCAGGGCAGATTTCATATTTTCGTATGTCACCTCAGTTATCGCAGACACCACTAGTCGTTGCTCACTATCTGAAAGTTTGTATGAAGCCAGAAGCATAAAACCCATCACAGAATTCGGCAGTGCCTTGTCCTGCTTCGAAAATTTGAAATAAACATGCTCAAATTCTGCCACAAACTTACGAATGTTCAAATCACTGACTCCTCTGAAGTTGTACAATTTGTGAAAAGCTGCAAACTGCCGACGTCCTTTGTCTACAAGAAATAAACTGATTAGTTTGTTCAACAAAGTCTGAACACCGTTGTCTTGTTTCAAATCTGCTGCGTCAATTTCCAAAGACACCACCCTTGCTCTTCCTGACTATGAAAGGTGAATAACTAGAGCTTGCTTCTTTTTCAGTAAGTCCATCAGTTCACACCAAATGTCGAAGTCTTTCTTCCAACTCTCATAGGCTGAGTCATTTTCAAGTTTTGGAGGCCACTAGTTGAGCACAACGCCATTATGTTTGAACTACACTCTGCTACCAGTATTAGAATGTGAACAAACGCACTCACCAGCCTCACACCGCTAACTGATTGGGCCCCGGCTGCACACCACAGGACCCTTCCGGTGACGTCACCACTCGTGACATAACAAAAGTGTGTGCACACACACACACTAACAGCAATATGCACTAACATTTATTACAGCATTGAAGGTTATTTTTCTATGTTTGAACAGTTATGCAGTATAGGGTTTTAAAGGGGGTTAGATCCCCCTGAGGGATTTGAGGAGAGAATTACGTCACTACCTGTCAATACATCAACTACCGACATCTCCTTGACAGCTTTTGTCAGATACAAGAGAGTTGATTGTATTATGGCTGTGAATCCACACATATTAATGTTGCAGAGCTCATGATAATCAGCTGAAAAATTGCATATGACTTGCAAAAAATAAGAAAATCTGAGGTCCATCAGTAAGGATGATATTACAGTCATCTCATTCTGGCAGCTCTATGGTTATCAACTCTTGCAAGTAGTAGTAGTATAGTAGTAGTAGTAAGTAGTAGTAGTAGTAGTAGTAGTAGTAGTAGTAGTAGTAGTAGTAG